>WBMY01008967.1:94802-128262 GCA_013397315.1 Donacobius atricapilla
AAAAAAAAAAGAGAAAAAAAAAGGAAAGGGCACTCAAAGAAAGAAAAAAAAGCAAAAGAAAGCTCAGTAATTTAAATTTGCTGTCAGTTCAGGCAGCATCGCTCTGTCCCGCCCCTCTTCCCACTGGGTTCTACTACCTGCAGGGCTGCAACTGACAGCTACTGTGCAAACAAAAAAAAAGGCAAAAAGCATGCTGGGACCATGCTGTCTGCTGTCTGAGTCTCTCTCCACTTCTGATGACTGAAAATCATTAGTGAAAAGATTCTGTTGTTTGCTGAGATTTTTAAGTTAGGTTCTTTGCATGAAATTTAATTTATTTTTAATTGATGTGGTGCGGCACGTGATAGAAACTGGTGGTTGTGCTTCCCAGCTCTCCTCAGAATGGAAACTAACATGAACAGATTGATTTTAATAGTACAGTACATGGAAAATATACATAGACATTAACTGTGTTACATTTTGCAGGGATGCAGTCAACCCTCCCTGTAACACCTTGCACAAAAATTCTTATTTGAATGGAAAGTCAGGAAAATACTTCAACATAAAGCAGTTAAAACTCTGGCACTCAAAAAAGTTGCCAGCATTGTTTTTGCTCTGCCTTTAAGTTTTAATTCTAAACTTTTTCAAATCATTTTTGAGAACAAAAAGTAAAGGAAGTCAGAGGCATAATGAGCAACCAGTACAACACTTCAGTGAAAAGGACGAACTAATAATCCCAGTACATAAAAAGCTGGTTTTAACCAGATGTTTGAAACCATTTTTGACAGTCTGTGCTCCTGACTATTAGCAGACTGCATACATCATATGAGTGTAAACTATCTGATGAAAAATAACAAGAAAAACAAGTACAAAAGCTATAAATGTCATTTTTAAGAGCTATTTTAATTGTTGTTAACAGGCATGCAGTAACAGGACTAAAATCACCCTCTCAAAACAAAGATAAGCATAACAGATAACTCTAATTATAAATGTATTCACCAAAATATGGTTCCTGCGTAATTTAAAATAAAATTAAAAGAGTGAAATGATGCTTTTCCCTAATACTTTAGTAATAATTGCTTGGATCACGCCACAGTAAATATGTAACATTCAGTATTCAGTTATTGCTCCACTTATGTGTATAACCATAATATAAAAAAGCTGAAATTTAAACTTAATTGAATTAATCTCAGTTTTTACTCACAGTTTGCACTGGAAGATATACATACATGCTGAACATGACTACCATAGACAATTGGCTCCTAAATAGATTTTTAAGAACCCTGCAGAAACATCCCCCTGCAGCCTTTACTAGTCAAAGCAGATCCCGTAAGGTGATTCCTACGACCAGGGGTTGCACGACAGGGCTCAAGCTGTAGGGTTTGCCCTACAGCCTTCTAAGGCTCCTGCTCATGAGCATCCAGCCACCATAAACAGGTACCACAGTCAAATTTAAAGTTTTAAAGTTATTTTTCTTCTCTTTTAAAGTCTCCAAACTCTTTTAACCTGAAGCCATTTCCCCTCTTTGCAGAAATCTCCTGCCATTGCAGACATGAGGAATAAATTGTCATGGCCAAGAACCACCTATTTGCAAAACTCACCAAGATCTCATAGCAGACTTGGGCTGTCTGCAAAAACTTTTGCCACTCCCTGTGGATTCAGTACTAGCACAGAGGAAAAAGACAGCATAGATAGTTATCTTCAAAATTTAAATAAAAATACATAAGGACAGTGAATGTAATTCCAAAGAGGAGCAACACTAGATTCTCCAAGTAGTAAGAGCAAAAATGCTGCTTTTTTTCCACTATAATTTGTTCTCCTCTACACTTGTGTGACTTTAAAGACTTATTTCTGTGCTTGTAAACTATGTTAGTGTAAGTTTTCATCCAAGTTCGGTGTCTCCTGTCTCCCTGCCCTTTGTTTCAACTGCAAAGCATTCCTTCTTTTTGTTCCTCGTCAAGAAATAAAAATGGCAAAAGGTTAAAAAAACAAGTGCTCTTGATGATTTGACAGCATTTAATCCTTATTTTGGTGTCTTCATGCACATGTACACACACACATGATCAATTTCAAAATTCCATTAAATCCAACTAACTTATCCTTCTATATCTCCCTGCAAAAGTCAAGGGAGAAGTGTTTTTAATGCACTTGGCATTTTAAACAAGGCACTCAGACCTTCAAAAGAGAAATAATTGAACTCCTTCTTTAAAGGAATACAGTAGTGCACTAAATAACAAAAACTAGAAAAGCTGGATTTAGCAAGGGGATGCCTTCAAGGCAGAAATTTGACTAATTGGTTGAGAAAACTCACAAAAACTCATAAATTCAAACATTTAAAGAAACACCTCACTTATGATATTAAGTTGAAATAAAAATAGTAGTAAAATAAGCCATTACTATCAACCTTTTCTCCTGTAATGTAGGACATGAGAAAACACAGGAAAAAATGCTGAGGTGTTCAGAAGTTGGTGGAAGTTTCATTTATTTTAGGGTTTTAGTAATGCTGTTTTTTAAAATTAACCATTCAGTGTCTCTGTTAAGATCTAATTTTGATAAAGGGTCGTAGGCTTTGGACTGTAGATGTAAATTAGGTATTATGCAGAAAAACAGGCACCCAGAGGGCACAGTTCTTAGAACCTGGAATAGTTTGTGTTGGAATGGGAAAGATAATTATTTTTTTTTATTTGTGGTTCCATAGTCAGTTTTTAATGAATCAGTCATGTTAGAGAAGCAGTAATTAACAGAGGTTCCCTGCTATATAATGCAAGGGAAAGTATCTAATTAACCTTTGTATCCTCTACAAAACACCATCAAATGAAGGATTTTCTGGTGTTTTAGTAAGGAACATTTTTGCCTCTAACTTCAGTGGAGTTATTGATGGTTTCTTTTGTTTCTTTGTTGTTGTTGTTGGGTTGTTTTTTTTTTTTCCCCACAAGTTTTTGATGTCATTGATCATCAAAGATTAGCTCCTAAAAAACCACAGAAACCATTTTTTAAATTTCAATTATTTAAAAAACCCAACATACAGAACCAAACAATCCACCATACCTTTAAACTCCTTTTTGTACTATGGCTAAAAGGAGTCTGCTATACTGTGATGAGGAAAGGGCTGAGGAAGAGGTTTTAGTGTGAGATTAGTTCCAGTATTAAAAGTAAGGCTTGTAAATTAAAAATACCAAATGAGACCAAAAAGATCCCTTTCCTCCTCTAGTAAAGTCTTTCTTTGTAGCCAGATCTATGCAAATGGCCTCACTTAAACAAATAAACCCCTGTGTCTTTCTGCTCACTCAGCTCTACTAAAACCCTTCACCTCTGTAAAGGGAATTTTGAGAAGGTGTGAATTACAGAGCCGAGAGAGATAAATGTAATTTTGTGTACACTCCTTTATTAGAGGGAGACTTGGGAATAAACATGGACCATACAGCCAGCTATGACTTTCAACTTGGGGTAGTTGCACATCTTAAGATTTACAACGTGTATTAATTATGTTGAAGTAATGCCCAGCCTCCACTGGCTTCACGTACCGTATTTCTTTGTGTACAAGCTAATTCCTCTTTTACACTAATTGCTTTCTCCTGCAGCTTCAAATTGAGGGTAGTTTTCTCATACATTTAATTGCTTTCTTCTGCAGCTCGCAAGGAAAAGGTAGCTGAAGGTGGCTTCTAAACAAAGATATACTGTAATTAAAAGCTCTCTTAAAGAGAGCTTTTTCTGTACAGCACCTGCTGTTAATGGAGTACATTGTGTACAGTTCTGTGGGGTCTTTGAATGCAGTGAATTATTTCTGAATTGGTGAGTTGTTGGAGGATTTCTACATCTGATGTGGTGATCTATATATGTTAATCACTGATGCTGGGGAAAATAAAAAAAAGGAGACTTCTCCTTTGCCCAGACAAATCCAGCCCATAAAAATGTTCTAGTAAAGTGGAAACTATGGTTTTAAACTTCTGATTGCCTTGTAGTTAACAATCACTCAATTTCAATTTTTTTCCCAGATGAAAAAAACCAGCTTGCTACAATTTCCATTAAAAGATCATGATTTTATAACACATAATTTTGCTTACCAAAATTTCTTCTCCAGGAAGAAAATATTCTGCGGTTTATGTGATTTAATAAATGACAGTTACACATCTTAGTCCTTCCCTGTTGCCTTGCCTTGGGTTGAATCCATTTTTCATACCTGTGTTTCTGTCCCCTCGGTACATCCTGTTGTCTTGCAATCAATGGCAGCTGACTTAAAAAAGAAATCTCTTTGGAGTTTAATGCTTTGATAAATTAATCTATCCTTGTGTGTTAGCCTTCCAAATGTTCATTCTTTAGAATAGTTTGTGGTGTGAAAGTAAAGCCCTAAGACAAGAAAGACAGATAGATGCTGTATATAATTTCCTGCTCTTTTCACAGAAGAAATAATGTGGAAAATAAGGGTGCCAACTTATTCATAATGTGTTTTGGGGTTTGCTTTGATGTTTGGTTTCATTCAATGGGTGGTAACTGATGATTCAATGGAAATAATGGCTGAGCAGAGAAAGAAAATTGCTCAGCAATTTAGTAATGTTGCAATAACAGCCTTGGCTCCAAGGTGAAAGGGGATGTTTTCCACGGCGGTGTAAACAGGAAAAGGAGAAGAGATAACCACACTCTCATTACCAACATTAAGTTCAGGTGTTCATAACTGACTCCTGTATTTTCTTCTTTACAGCCTCTAAGCAGAAAGGGACTCATTCAAGGGCTCAGGAGTTATTTGGATATTTCTCATTGCTATAGACTGGGTAAAAATAATGGAAAAGTCGTATACTAGGGCCATACTGAGGTGGTTAACACCAAAACTTTACACGAGCTGCTTATCTTTTGTTATAGGAAATGCCACAATAAATCAGACAGCAACAGGCTCTAAATATTTTAATGGAGGTCACCACAAATGCATATTTTAATTTTTTTTTCCGATATGTATCTCCATATACCTCCAGCATGTTCTCCACAGAGGAACAGCTTCTAGACTCATTCAAGTGTATTTTCACAATACACACTGATAAATAATTCATTCTTTCACCAGCACTGACCCATTGTTTTTTACCGAGACTGCATAAAATGGCTCCAAATGTTCTGAGTCCAATGCCTTCTGATGCCAATCTATCTATAGCTCCTCCAATTGAAAGAACTTGTCCGTTCGGGCACTACATGTTGCCTAAATACACTTTTCTCCAAGGTTCAAGCAGCCTGTTAAAAAAGCAGTTGTACCATCTTTAACCACACTTACTAGGCTGTAGTCTTGGGGTCTCTAACCCTTTAGGATTATGAAGCTTATTCCCTGGCAAGCATCACTCCATCCTCTCAGACACTAAATTAATGTCCAAGAATGCGATCACTTTGATGGGACCAGCTGTTTCTTCTGCTGCCAAAACACTCCAAAGGCTTTGGCAGCTCCCCTAATTGTGCTCAGCAAATCCTGACGTGTGCTGTGGGAGCGCCTGCTCCGCCAAAAGGCACCCGCGAGTGCGGCGCTGACCCTCTCTCCTGGCCTGTGTGTCTGCACACTGCTGAAAAGCTCTGGGAGCAATCCAAGAGGAATTCGGGAAGTGGAGGTTGTCACCTCCTGAACACCTTTTAGCTTTCCAGCTCAAAACTTAAGAGGTGAGAAATATGCAAATATGCAGACAAAGACAAGATTTGGTATTTGTTGAGCCTGCCTGTAAAATCTTCTTTATCTTTCTCAATCTTTACAGGAGGATCATGGAATATCAGATCAGTCAATGAGGTATTATTTGCAGGGCTAGGAACAGTGCTTGTCAAAGTTTCATGATGTTTCCTTTTATATAGCTCTGTTTTCAGCTGCTTATGACTTTTTATCACACTACATTCTGGGATTAAATTTTTCTCTGTTTTGGGTCTGCCTTTGCTGGAAATCTTCAGTCAAATCAGCCCAGTTTTAGTGGAGAACCAGGCCAAGGCAAAAGTATCCAAGATGACGGTTGCATTTTCTTTTGGGAGGTTTATAAATATTGTGTTTCTGACAAGATTCAAGCAGGGACTTGAAATTTGTCCATGGGGTGTCAGCTATGTCAGGGACAACAAAAAAAAAATACATCCATAAAATTATGAAAATGAGGGCTCTTCTGAAGAAAGTAGCAACAGGATGGATGAGACAAGATATATCCCACATGGTTTAGGTGAGGGTACAGCATGACTGGAATTACTGTATGCCCCTTAATTTGGGGAGTTCAGGAAAGAGGGTTTAGGCCCAGGAAAGCTATGGATGGCCTGTCCCTGGAAGTGTTCAAGTCCAGGTTGGATGGGGCTTTGAACAACATGGGCTAGTGGAAGGTGTCCCAGCCAGTAGCAGTAGGGTTGGAATTGGATGATCTTTAAGGTTACTTCCAATCCAAACTGTTCTATGATTCTCTGATATGGATTTTTTTCAATGCCCCTTGGTCTCAAGACTGACACCCCCTTCATTCACCACCGTGGATATGGCCATGAGCACTTAAACCGTGCTTAGAAAAGGCTCTGAAACTAAAAACAAGGGATGCAAGGATGGAATGGAGGCAATATATTAGGAGAACAAATCTGGGAGTGTATTCAGGTGGACAGAAGGAGATAGAAGGAAAAAATGCCTGGAAAAAGAGAACTAAAACTGAGATGCTTCTGCAGAAGAGAATAGGTTGGTTATGTAGGACTCCTCGCCTAGAAGTGAGGCATGAGCGGTCAGCCAGAGGGATTGGTTCAGACATGGAGCTGCAGTGTCAGAAATAGGCTGGATGGATAAAGGAAAGTTGTGCAAAGAAGGACACGTGATTATGTAGCACTGGACACCACAATTTTGGAAGAAGAAATGAATCACTACAGTGATCTTAGCTGTAGTTTCTCCTAACTTTTTGAAGTGCTCAGTTTCTATAAGCAGTTATGTTCTTGGACAGAATTTTTCTTTGCTAGGAACTTCACAGATTCCTAATGTTGTCCCTTGTTTGAGATCCTTGGTGTTATTGAAAATACAAGTTAATTATAATAAAAGAAAACATAATAATCAGTCAAATCCCATTAAACTCTCAACTACTTTCTACACCCGCTACTTACTTGGTCCTCTGTGTCTCTTCTGGGACCAGAGCTTTGCCTTGAAGGGCAAGAACATTCCATCTGTTGAGCTCTGAGAGTGTAAATGCTCTTAAAAAGGAAAATATTTGTCTGTTTGGTGTATATGAGAGGCTGGAAGACCCAGCGTTGCCTGCACTGGAAATGGATAATCTCCATCTCCCTCATGGCTAACCGTGCACAAATTGTGTCATCTCGTACACAAAGGGCAGATCCGATTGGGGCATATGTTATCATATAGCTGCAGTCACACAGAGGCCCTCAACATGAATGCCATTAAAATGTGAAATGCTCATAGATTATTTTAGGCTTCACAGAGAGCCGTAGCAGCCACTGCAATAAATTAGAGCAGTTGCCAGGCACTTGTGTGTCAGTGCACCCTAGCTGTCGCTTGACAGGCTGCAGTGTCTCTGCTGCGCTGCCGTGCCACCGGCGCCTTCCCGGGCCAGAGCTGGCACCTGTGCCTCCGTGCAGGGGTTGTCTTCCAGAGGCCTTCCTGTGGTCTCCTGCTCAGGGCCTGGGAGATGCACGGAGGGGGAAAAAATTGTGCCAAACTCCAAGTGTCTGTCTGAATGACCTGTATTTTCAAACCTCGCAAGGTTCCAGCCTAACCACCGTCCCGGATCTCTTTGCTGTCTGATAAGGCAGAGGCAGAATGGGATTTTTCTGATGGCAAATGAGAGAACCAGAGACCAATTTGCCTCATGCCTGTACCATCAGAAATCCCTGCCCCTTTCATGCAGTGTTAAATGACCATTTGCCATGAAGCAGAAAGGACAGAGACCTTCAGCACAGAAGGTACACAGCTCCAGGTGCAACTCCACTACTGGTCTATAGTTAATTTTTTGTTTCCTGTGCAAGATTAGGGATTTCTACATTGCTTTTACCATAAGTAATGAAGCATATGGATTTGGGTTTTAACCAAACCTGCTTTGGTTTTAAAATCAGCAAGTGATTTTTGTTTTAACTTTATTTGTTTTGAATAACAATTCATAATAGCAATCAAATAATTGTTGAGTATAGATAATGCAATTAGTTATTACAGCACTGAGGATAGGGGTTTAAGATTTGGCATTACAGTAATCATTCTTAAGTGTTGTGCATAAAATAGGAATCTCTCACTGAAATGGTCAATCCTGGATTTGTCAGAGGGGAATAATACAGTATGTAAATAAGGTGTAAATTTTGATCAATCTGAAAATTTTTATATACTGGGAAACTCTTCTGGACTGTGAAATATTTAATAAAAAATATCAAGTCAGAATTAAGATAATTATAAAACAAATATTACTTGCTTAACTAAGCAAAATAATATATAAATGTTAAAATACAACATCAATATGTATGTAATATTTCATTATATAAAATCTCTTTTGGATACAGAAGATTCCACACATTGACAGCAGTTTTTGTAAATGTATAGTACTATGTCTATGTTATCAATGTGTAAGGAAAGCCTTAAAGATATTAAATAACTTTTTCATAGAGGCAAAGAATGTCAGGGACAGGAAAAAGGATGGATCTCTGAACACAAAGCACATTTCCTTGGAATTCACTACTACTGTTTTATTTCCAAAGCTGTATAGGTGGAGCTGTATATAACAAAGTCATCAACTAGGGCTGATCTTCAGTCATACGCAGTGATTATTAATATTAATTAGACTAATGTGACATGACCAAAAAACTCCCTATCTGAATGAAAACATTGGGACGATCCCCTTCAGGAGGCTAGATGAGTTTGGAACAAAACTTTCCTAGAAATCATGTTGTATCTAATGGGAAAGCTCAAGTCAGTAGGAAATAGCACAAGAGACAAGTGAGGAAGATTTGCTGTACAATGTAGTTTTCTTTCCAATTTTACCATAGTTTATTACTACACAGCTCTAAAATTGCTGGCTCCTTCCTTCAAATGCCTGAAGTGCTTTACATGTGGCTGCTACACAGACTACTAGATCTTGATTCTGATCACTCAAAATTCATCTTATTATCTTTGGCCAACCACAATGGAAGTATTAGTAAAAGAGGAAAATATTTGTTTCTGGGGGGATACACCCACTTTCACATCACTTATTCAAACTCTCTTTTACAAGACTTATTCAACAACTTCTTTATTGGGTCCTCAGAAAACAATTATCCCTGAAGGGCAGGAAGAAAAAAAAAAATCTTCTCTCCTTGTACTTTGCCCTCTGGTACTGAGTTTCTTTCATTTAGAGATGCTCTGCCAGATATTGCAATGCACAAAACTCCAACGTTTCATCTTGTTTTATGACACTCCTGAATTTTGCCTAAGTCTTTAACTCAACAATATTTTTTCTTTGTACTTCACACTGCAAATTTATCTCTAACTTAAAAGTTTTCTCTCACCTCAGATCTCTTTCAATAACTCTGCATTTCAGGCTCTTTTTACCTTCCTCCCTTTGCTACTCAACATTAATTATTTTTTCTCTGGTGGGATTAGCTTGCAATTTTCTAGGCTAAACGCAATTTTGCTTTAAGCCCAGGTTCCTAACCTGTTCAGGTCCTCTTGCATTATTTCACTAGGGTTGATAACCTTTACTGATTCTAGTACCATCTGCAACTTCCATTAGTATTCTGTTAGCTCTTTTCCCCTGGACCAAAATGAAGACATTAAGTCCTGACCTGACTCTGCTAGATACCTCCCAGCAACTTTCAACTTTGCTGTGCACTACCCATCATTTAGAGCCCTGTAGACAGATTTCAGTGTGACAAGGAAAAGATGAATGGGTGGAGAAACAGTGATGGTCATGACTCCGTGTAAGCCCTGCCCAGCAACAAAGACATGCCTGAATTATAAACATTTGTGCTACTTCCACAAATCCAAATCATATCCCCGTACCAGTTACTATGAAGAAACTAATTCTACCTCAGCCAAACTCAGCAGAGTTCTTATCAAATTCCTCTGAAATGTCATACACTCCTGCTTATTTACAGTATCTGTAAATACTTCTTTAGTAGATAACAAAAGCTGAAGGCTCATTTGCCTTTTTCTGTTGTAGATTGATGTCTGGGAGTACCTGGAATTTCACCTTTGAAAGAACTTCAGTTAGAAGGGGGTTGCTGAAAGCTTCTTGAGGAGCTGGGCCTTCTTCCAGGAGGAAGAAACTGCCAGTGGTCCATGTTCTGCTGCCCTTTGTCTGCACATGCAAAGTCTCAATTGCCCTGACAGGAGGAGTGAGGCAGGTGTGAGCTATGGTGCACTGTAATCTGAAATCCTCAAAGGAATCCCCAAAATTTCCATAAGTCTTTTCAGTGGTCCTGTGCTCCTGTGGATCTGTGCATTCCCCAAAATAACTGTGAGGCCCAACTTTTCCACTTAAAGAAGTTTATAGATGCTCACACACAAGGACCAAGGGTATACACGTTTCCCTTACACCAGGGACAAATCCCAGGCAAGGTGGATTACCTACAGCTCTAGATCAGACCAGCATGTTCTGGAAGCTTGCTGCTGCTGAAGGTTACCTTCCAGCTTTCCAGAAATCTCTTGCTCCTCAGCACACCCTTGTGTTGCACTTCCAGGACACTGCAGCAAGACGGAATGGCTCAAGGATGCTCTCAGAAAACTACTTCGGAAATGGTACAAAGTCATCTGTATTGGCTTGTGCTGGAATGCTCAGATTTCTGTCATGTAGAAGATGAAAGTTTAGCCTCAGTCTTTACCACAGCCTAGTCTGGCTTAACTTTTTTTGATGTTTAAGTCAGTGTGAAACAAGAAGTTTTCCTCTCAAAACAGAGCTTTGACCTGAAAGGTTGTTTTGGTACAGGGAGGGCTAATAGATCATGGCATCAGCCTCCTGCTGAGAACCCCTCTTCATGCACCCCATAATAGCAGACCAGTTGGACTATGCTGCTGACTCCCTCAAGAACAGCTTTAGTGGAAGGGAGATAATCAATGCTAAACCCACCATCTAATGGATGCTATCTCACTGACCCCTGTGCAGGAATACAGGCTTAGAATCACTGTAGCATCAACTTCAGCCTCACTATTTGCAAAAATTCAGAGTGCAGGCAGCTCTTGCAGAGATGCAGAAAGCAGTTAATCTGTGTTGAAACTTCCCTGTGTTGCCGGCCGCTTGGCTAATAGCCAGGGTTACTTTTTAATGTCACACTGGGATGGTGGCTGTACTAAAGAAATAGAGTAGGTTCTACATGGCTGTAGATGTTGCAATAGGAGAGGTTTCTTCTCCTGTCTCACGCAGGGACACCACTGATCCATGGCTTGGTTTGATGGACCTGTGAGGCGCCTGCTCACTAAGCCACCTGGAGAGTTCAGTGCCCTGATATCCCAAACATGGGTCTCTGTGTTTCAGAGCCATCCTGGATAACTGATAAACTGTCTTTGCAGCTAGAGGAGCCTTGGGAGGCTTCTAGGTGACCCAAGGCTGTAAGTGTGGAGTTGCTGTTCTCTGAGTGCTGGCTGAGGAAAGAGCAAGTTCACTGTTCACAGCCTCTGTGAGTGAGGGGAGCAATGGTGCTCCTCCTAGAAAATGGAAAGGTTTTCTTATGTGTGTCAGAAGTACTGTATTGGATACACAATGAAGCATGTTCTTTCTCCTGCCCAGAACAGACTCACATCCTAAATCCCACCTCTCCCCTTTCAAAGGAGAAAGTCAGAAGGAATTTCCCTACTCATACTATGAATTTTGTACTAGGCACTCCTGCTGTTTCCCTGGCTACAAGAGAATTCCTAGTCAAAGGCTTGTAGGGTATGCCTGTCTTGAGTTGACCCCTTTAGAGACTGTCATCCAAAATGAAGTCAAACAAGCCTTACACTAATAGATCAGAGAATTTATACCAAGGGGAAAACCTCAACACCTAACCAAAAACCCCCTCTGCAATGTTAACTCACAATAGCATTGACTGATCTCTCTCAGAAAAATATAGAATTGCTACCTATACAACCAGTAGTTTTACAAATTTTAATTAGAAAAAGGTGGTGATGTCCACAAGCAAAATTTGCTTAAATAATAATAATTAGTGTTTTGTTCAAAACAGAATGTATTAAAAGGCAGGCTGAACAATGTGTCATTAATATACTTGTTAACCTATTTATTAATTCATCTATTTTCTAAATTAAATTAAAACACTTTCACAATTTCCACTTTGAAATTACTCACTTTAAGCACTCACTTTGACTTATTTCTGGATGTATAACTAAGTCTCTTCTGAAGACTCGAGGATACTTAGAACAAATGTGACATGTTTCAGCAAGAGGTTCTTTATCAGCAAAAAAGCAAAACAAGAATCTGCAACATTTGTGGTAAGAGTACTTGGTTGGTGCAGGACCAGAGGAGGGCCTCAGCAATCATCTTTCTGGACCATCTGTTCCATGAGGAAAATCTGAAAAGCTGGGGTTGTTCCGCCTGGAGGAGAGAAATTCCCAGAAAAGTTTGTTGCAGCCTTTCAGTACTTCACAAGGACTTTTAAGAGAGATGGTGACAAATCTTTTAGTGAAGGAAAGTAGTTGTGAAAGGTCAAGGGATAATGGCATTAAACTAAAAGAGGGTAGATTCAGACTAGTCATAAGGAAGAAATTGTTTACAACAAGGGTGATAGCACACAGGCACAGAGAAGTTGTGGCTGACCCATCCCTGGAAATGTCCAAGGCCAAGCTGCATAGGGCTCTGAGCAACCTGGGATGGTGGAAGGTGTACCTTTAATGGTCACTTCCAACCCCAGTTATTCTGTGATTCTATGATAATACAGTCCGTTACCTCAAAATCGGAGCTCTTACAGTAAAGTGGGAGTTTTCTTTTGTACAAAATCGATTTGACCAGTTTCCAAAAACCCACAGTTTTAAGAGACTCCACTAGTTCTTTTCCCAGGAATCTATCCCTGAACATGCCAAAGCTAAATTTATCACCATTGTAACCCAGTGTGACTGGGAGAATTACACTGGAGGAAGATCAAGGTCCTGTGCATTTAACAGCATTTCAACAAACGACACTTTGCAGAGCCAGCCCTGGGTTTTTTTCATGTCAGTCTTTTCTTCTTTTTTTTTTTTTTTAATATTAATTCTCTCTCTTCTTTACATTGTGGAAATGATGAGGAAATTGCTTCTGTGCTATTATGCAAAACCTTATTTGTCAATCTCTTAAAAAAAATCAGGAAATATTTGAGAAAGCTGGGTAGGAAGTTCATACCAGCTTTAGCTAATCTGCAGAAAATCCGGCCTACATGACTCCTGTGTCACTGCTGCTCCTTTCATCTATTCTTTATAAGGAATCTATTGAACTTTAATTAATATGAAAAATTCAGGTTTTCATCTGATTTAAATGTGACTGATTTCATGCTGCTACTAAAAGTGGAACAAAGTCCAAGTGTGGTGAAAACAATGCTGAATATCTGGATTCAAGAGAGAATCTCGGAGCTCACAGAAAGTGTAATCTTACACATCTGTAATGCTCTGTAACAGATAAGTAGAGGAATGCCAGAAAGTCATTTATATAGATCTCTGTGATAAGGATTAGAGAGTGACACATGAAATATCTATATTATCCTTAGCCTGGAAAGTTTTCTGAAAGCTAATCTCACTCTTTCTAGTCAGGTTGCAGCTTGTTGGAGGCCAGGATATGAATTAATGCTGTCTGAGTTCAAAATAGGGAAGAGACATTCCATGGAATAAAATGAAATACCTCTACCCTCTTTTGAGGATCAGCAGCATGGGAACTCTTCAGGGTCTGAGATGTAGGAAGAATAAAATGCTGCTGCCTGCATTTCAAAGTGCTGCAGAATCTATATTTTGATTTAACTCGTTTGCAAAGCAAACCCCAAAATTTGGACTCAGACACATAAGCCATGTAACAAAATCCACAGGAAAATACTGAACAATAGAATCATCTCTTTAGAAATTAGATATTTTAATCAGGACTGCAGTCATGTGTCTGTGTTTCCACAGAGATCCTGCTTGAAAATCAGAACTGATAAATGCTGTCCTGTTTTTTTTTTCCCTCCAGATGGATAAGCAGCTCAGATTTTATTCCCTCCCCAATCTGTATAGATTTGAGTCATCATTTAAAAGTGATGTTTTTCAAAAATGTTCAACTCTAGAAAAACGCACCCCAAACTCTCACAGTGATGACATCCCCCAGTGAGATGAAATCTGAGACTGTGGAGCTCAGGAGGCACAGCTCCCCCAGCTTACACACCCCATGTCTGGCAGGACTGTAACCTCACAGAAGTCCTGGCTACTATGGAGACACATCTGGAATGATGTTAATTTGAATACATCTACCCAGGAGAGACACCCACCTCCAGATTGCAATGGAGACAGAAACGTGCATCAAAAGGCAGAATTACTTGCTTGGATATTTGTTGGTTTCTTCCTGCATTAAGTTCCACATATCTGTTTCTACAAGGCTAGCTACTGTTATGGTTGGCTGAAGCCAGGGAGAAATGTGTGGAAAAATAAGTGTGAAAGCGATTATTGAAGATTGGTGCTTAAAGTGAGTAACTGAAATCTACCTCTAAGCATTCCTTGAACTCCACAGGCATGTATAATTTTGGTGGGAAGAGAGTAGTGCTAAGATCAGATGAACTGAAACCTCAAAGTGTATTCCTCCCTCTATGAACCTCTAGAGTGATTTACATGGTTTAGTGGTGGACCTGGCAGTGCTGGGTCAATGTTTGGACTTAATGACCTTAAAAGTCGTATCCAACCTAAAAAAATCCTATTATTCTAATTGGTCTTGTGATATTAGTGGTGGCTCCTGTAGCACTGTGATAGACCCCTCTTGAGCTGCAGGATCTATTTCCTTGAAAAGCAGCAGGAAAAAAAAAACCAGGAAAAAAAGGTTTATTTCCTTGATCTTCTTCCTACAGCCTTCAGTCATATTAGGAGCCATTAAAGCAGCATCTTCAGCCTATTTAAAATACAAAGAGCTAATTCTTGATATAATTTTTTAGGTCCACCATTAATATTTTCTAGGCAAACAATATCCCTTCAGCGGGGTCTGAGCATATTTTAAACGAAGTACCTTTTATTATCTGCAAAGTGCCTTCATAGAGCTTTACAGATTGAAACAGGGCTGAAACCTTCTCCCAGAGCTCTCAGATTTCAGCAGAGAGGGAAAGGTTAATAATGCTAAATACATCTAATGCTCAGCTTTAGTCTAGTATTATGCTAAAGCCAAGAGGTTTTTTGGACTCAGCAATTCATCCTGTGATTGTCCACTTGGAGCAAAATGTTCCGAGGCATTGGCCTTTCTTTTTTAGCAAAATCAACACTGAAGCTCCCTCATATTTGAACTTGAGATGAGTTTGACCAAGAATTCTCAAAAAAATCATCTCATGCTGAATTAAAAATATGGGAATTTATATATATATTATAAATTCAGCACCTTGATACAGGATGGCAAGTAGAATAACGAAAACCTTGGTGTGTTACTGAGCAGTTTCAGGACATGTTTTCTGCACACCAAGGCCTTAAGTTTAAAAATTTGATAAGAAAACATCAGTGTCTCAGGGTTTACCACATTTGATCAATCCCTGCCATTTTTTTTCAAATAGTATTTTACAGTTTTAAATATTCTCCTGTTCATATTTTGAAATAATTCTCATTATTTTGCAGCATTTGTACCTCGAATTCTGCCAAAAGAGCAAGAACCATCCTAAAAGTTCTTTCTCTCCAATGCCTGACATAAAAACCCATGTATTTACGTAGTGGCTCACATGGTGGAAGCAGGTTTAGAAGTTTTGACAGTTTTATATGGGTTTTTTCCCAACAACAAAAAGGAAGATTTCAAGGTGGAGCTACTGACAAATTCATTTGCAATACTTACCGTATACCTTCCAAAAACTGAACAAAGCTATCATTTTGTTACTCCATGGAAGGCATTGAAAAAAACTTTGAAACTATTATTGGAATTAAATAAGACATTCTGTCATAAATTATTTGTTTCAAGTGTCCCACAAAAACTCTCAGCATAAAGAAAATACAAATAAACATATAAACAAACATGGAAGTCTTAACTAAGACCTCTAAGCCTTTTTATTGTGAATGGGAAATATCTATTCCAGTTGAAAAAATTTTAAAAGCTGTTGTGCAGGCGCTTCTCTCTTACAGTGTCATGAAGTAAAATTTTTCTTTTCTACAACAGTTTAAACACAGTATTATGAAATACTTTACAACCAATGCAAGTACATTGCATTTGACTAGACTACAGCAAATCACTGTTCTACTTGAAACTGAATCCAAGCAGGAAAAATCAGACAAAGATCTTCTCACACAGGTGTTGCTTTTAGGTAAATTTTTGTTGAATTATTCATGCTGCTTTTATAAGAGGAGATGCAGGAGACTTCTTTCCAGATTTTCCTGCTGGAGCAAAGGGAACAGGCATTTTGAAGTTATATTATTGTAGAGGGGAAAGCAGGATGTGCAACTGATATGGGCCGAAATTCTGGGAGAGGTGAAAGAGCTGTGGGTGTTATGACAGAAGGTGACAGTGGCAGAGATGATCCTTTGCAGCCTTGCAAATTATGAACTTATAGATTCAGGATGCCCTATGGAAAAGCTCTGCTGGACAAATGGCCTATGGGGTGTCTGTGGTGTGTACCAGATTTGGGTATAGAACAACTCAAAGGATAATCCAAAGGCATCCTGATGATAATGTGAGGCAGATCCAGTTCTTCAGTGCACCACTATGCTCCTCCTGAAAAACAATGCAAAGTGACATAAATGACCCTCTTAGTCCACTTCTAAAGACATAAAATTGCCCTTCTCTCTGTTTGGAAATTCAAGGAGCTGCAGGTCTCCTTAAAGAATCACAGGTTATGTGTGACAGACCAACAGTACAGGAAGGGCAGTGGTTA
This sequence comes from Donacobius atricapilla, assembly GCA_013397315.1. NCBI lineage: Eukaryota > Metazoa > Chordata > Aves > Passeriformes > Mimidae > Donacobius > Donacobius atricapilla. Next base: position 111,696 of record WBMY01008967.1, read on the forward strand.
ACTGGCAAGAGCAGGATGCCTTCACACTTTATAAGAGGCATAGGTGGGAAATAAATGAAACCTGGGGATTTTGAAAGTATTTGAGACAAAACTTCATTGTATTTGCATTGCATTGCAGCTAGGTATCATCTTATTTCCGTGCTGTGTTGCTGGTCACACAGCACTCAATACAGTGCCTCCAGTTTTATCAAGAATGTGAAAAACTGTGAATGATTTTCTGGTGTCAGATTATTGTCCACCTCAGTGTTATACAGAAGGGCTCTTGCCAAAGATGATGGCCCACATTAAGCAAAGAGAGATCTCAGCGTAAGTTCACAAGGGGGTTTGGAAGGTACAATACTGCCTGCCAGGCCAGCAGGAGAGCAGGGATTATAACCAGCAGCTCTGTTCCCTCAGTTATGAGAGTATTTTTTTCCCTGAGTATGTAACAGAATGAGATATCCAGCAAGTTCAGCACAAGGCTGGCTGTTGCCTTGCCAGGTCCTTTAAGATTGTTTCTCTTATTTGACAACTATGCCTATATACATTGCAAATGATGGATGCCCATGAACGCTATGTTTTGTAAATGTATTTAATACACCTCTTGTTACTGAAAGCATAGTAGAGCTTCAGCAAAAACAAAACATCTGCAGCCCTTGACAGAGAGACTTAAAGAGAAAGACAAAAGCTTTCAAGGCATGAAACATGTAGGAGAATTAATTGAAACAGGTGGTTGCAGCTAAATGGTACTGTTTAAAATGTAGCATTTCATGGATCAGTAGGAATTTTTACCTGACTACAGTTTTAGACATGCTTCAGAAATCACAACCAGGGGCTTTAGTTATAAGTCTGCACTGGAATTTAGAAACCTGTTCATACTCTGCTGATATTTGAACTGGCAATAAAGGAAGGAGTCAGACCACACAGTTTAGAAACAGAAATTACACAAAAGCTCCTTGCATTATATAATTGTGTCCAGTGCCATAAACTTTAGCTAATTTATCTCTGTAGTTGTTCTGAATTTAGACTTTCTTCATCCATCTTGCTGCCTAAACAATGAGGTATTTCCTTGCATGCTCCAAAGGCACACTGCAAGACCTGATTTTTGTTGTTTGTAACAACAGGCTTGAGAATGGAGTTTAATAGATTTATGAATGGCATCATTTCACAGGGTCACCTAAATCTGTAAGGGACTGTTTTCAGTGAGGAACTTTTCTGTTCTCTTTCTGTTACAGCAAGAACAGTGCACAGGATACGACTCCTGTTCATTTGGCTTCCAGCATCACTCAATGTCTGAGCACTTGAACTATCAGAAGGGACACATTAAACAAGTTGCAAGTTATAAAGTCATCAATTACAATATATAAAGTAGATTTAAAAAATAGTACAAGACAAGCTATTTAAAAATGTTTAATGTTGGTTACTGTGACGTGTATCTTCCTTTTGTGTGTCTACCTTGATTTACTGAGAGCAAATGTTTATTATTACAGACCTCTGCAGGGCTGGAAAATTAAGAACAAGCAATCAAAACCGAATGGTAATTTTTGTAGTCTTCCCTGGAGCTCCAGGTGTCCATAGAACTGTAGAAGGGCTTGGGTTGGAAGGGATCTTAAAAATACTCTAGTTCCATGGGGAAAACCCCCTTCCATGGGCAAGGACACCTTACACTAGGTTGCTTAGAGTCCCAGCCAATCTGGCCTTGAACCCTTCCAGGGATGTGACATCCACAAATTCTCTGGGGAACCTGTGCCACGGCCTCACGACCCACTGAGTAAAAAGTTTTCTCTTCATGTCCAATCTAAATATCTTTTAGTTTAAAACCTTTTCCTCTTGTCCTGTGATTATCTGTCTTTGAAAAATAACAACTACTAAAGAGACACATCCAGTCCTGTAAATATAACTGTGTCTGACAAACTATAATTGGTAGCAAGAAAAGGAAAAAACAAATATTCAACCTTAAAAACTGTCTTCCCAGCCAAGTTCCCCACCCTGGATGCCTTTGAACAGAGATGAGCTTTGCAGCTGCCTCAGTTATCCCCAGGCTGGGATGAGGGGCAGAGCTCAGGCACCAAGGGAGCTTCTCAGGCTGCAGGAGCTTGGCCAGATCCCTGGCTTCAGGTGGGGAGGAGCAGTGCTTGGGACTAGGCTTTAAAAGGTCAAGCCAACAGTGAAGGTTAAGTCCAGTGTCTTTCTGACAACCTGAGAAGCAAAAGGCTGTGTGAGCAGATAGGCCTTCAGCATTCCCTGGAAAGCTGGCTCCTTAGCTGATATAAATCTGCCGAGCTGCGCTGATGTCGGTGGGGTTATTTGTCAGCTGAGTGCTGGTCCCGTGTGAGCAGCAAACTGCTTTGCTGGGCAGGAAGGAGGAAGAAAGAAGTTCACTGCCTGAATTGTGCTAAAAATCCACCAGGGTTAACCCCTTCCCACCAAAACCAAGAGGCAGCTGGATCAGGCTGAGCAAACCTCCAGCAGGAGCAATGTGCACACAGAGGGGCACTGGGAGGAGATCGGGACCCGAGCCACAGCGAGACTCACACAGCTGTGCAGAACTTGAACAGGACCAGAGAGGAACTGGAAGTAGCTGTGAGGAGAGGCTGGAAAGGCTCTCTGGAAGAGGTGTGGATGTGTCAGCAGGCAGGATCAGGTAGCAGATGTGGTTTGCAAGGCTCTATCTGCGATGCTAATCAGGCCCACACACTTAGAGTGGCTGAGTGGGGCAGGTCTTTGGAGCCAACCTGAAAAGGAGCTGCTGCCGAGCCGAGGCTGCTGTGTCAGACAGGTGCTGAACATGGAGACTTTGTGTGGTTTGCCAACAGGCATGAGAAGAGGGTTTATCCTGGAATCACAGCACTCATTTGCAGGAGGGCGAAGTTCAAACTCAATCGCAGCACTTTCTGAATTTTAGATGAGCCGATAAGGATCTAATGCTGTTTCAGCACCAATAATGATATAAGATTTATAGGGTGACAGGATGGACAATGCAAAATCCAGCTGAAAATGTAAACTAGGCCAAGGGTTTTGACTTTCTCAGTGGTCATACTGATAAATAAGCCTTTATAAATAACTGAACCAGCAGCTGTCTTCCCAGTCATTAATTGGCTCCCATACAGCTGATGGCCTTGCATAAGATCTTCTTTTCAAAGAGAATGCAAAATTCAATTGAAAATTATCTTTTGGGCACACTTAAGGTGTTCTTTCATGATGTATAATGTTGCTTTAATCCCTTTGAGGAGCTGGCTAACTTTAAAAGTACTCTTGAAGGAGGACCAACATATAATACAATGGTTCAATTCCAAAATTTGCTGATCCAGCCAAAACCTATTGTTACTAGATCTACAAAAGGCAAATTAAATAGAAAATGCAAATTAATCTAAGGAAAGAAAACTATACCTAACTCGTCTCTATTTTTTTAAGCTAATTCAGGGATGTGCTCCAAGCTTGTAAGGAAATACTCAAAATGCCATTTTAGAAAATGCCAACTGTGGCAATTGAATAATGTGGAATGTGTTCATCATGCTTGTGCTCGTGGAGACACCTAGAAAGAGCACGTGCTCCCTGTGTGCTGAACAGAACAGAAATACATTATTTTCTAAAAAAACCTCTTAAGGATTGACAGCAAACTTTTGTGGTGCCGAATACACAATGTATGTACTGGCCCCATGAGACATAAAAATGTAAGTTGTCCCAGAATTACACTCAGTTGCTCCAGCTGATCTTATACAGCCCTGGATGCTCCCATTCTAAGTTTTCACAGTGACAGCAACACAAAAAGTATTTTTGGAACTTGTCCTTTGTTATTTTAATAAAATACTCAGAAAGACATTTGATTCTTCTAAGAGATTTTCACTTCATTGATCTTCACCCAGAAACAAATGAAATCTACAAAATTAGTGTGATTTTTTTTATTGGATACAACAAGATCATGCAGTGGTTCTAGAGCCCCACAAAACAAAACAAACAAAAAACCAAACACCTCTTCCCACACCCCCCCAAAAAAAGAAATCTCTAAAAAAAAAAAAATCCCTATTGTTTGCAAGGGAAGCTGGGTCATGTTCTTATTAATTACTATTTTTACACTGTGACATAGATAAAGGTGGCCCAGCAGCCCAGTCCTGTAAAGTGCTTGTGAGACTGAATGTCAAGTGATTATATTTGTGGTAGGTGGTTTTCAAATGTGAATTGTCTGCTTTTGCTTTTGCTTGTGTGAGTTGTGTTCATGATTAAAGTAGGGAAGAACAAAACCAAACCAAACCAACAAGAGAGACGGGTAGTGGAGTTATAGGGCATAAAAATATATGAGCTTGAGATCTTCCAAGGGCTATAAGACCACAAATCTATAGATAGTGACTCCTGTGAAAATAAGGCATCTGTGAATCTTTAAAAACTTTTTTCTTTTCTTTTCTTTTTTCTTTTCTTTTCTTTTCTTTTCTTTTCTTTTCTTTTCTTTTCTTTTCTTTTCTTTTCTTTTCTTTTCTTTTCTTTTCTTTTCTTTTCTTTTCTTTTCTTTTCTTTTCTTTTCTTTTTCTTTTCTTCTTTTCTTTTCTTTTTTTTCTTTTCTTCCATTCTGAAGTTTGCAGTTTGGGAAAGACCTAACACAGGGGACTTAGAATTCAAAAATTATCTTACATCAGCTGAGAAGACGCCTGTGAACTGGGGATTGAGATGCTGAAAATAAATTGCAACCTGTCTCCCCTGAATGGTGGGAGTCCCAAAGACTGCCCAGTCCCTCCTAGGAGATTTTTGATGGACTTCTGAGCTCTGTGCTAACACAAATTGTCACTTCTGCTCATAATCCTAACTAATGCCAAGGGGGAGTGCTCGGTTGTTGGTGAGATTAAGTCTTCCTCCTCAAATCCATGGATGAATTACATGCAAGAGAGAGTTCCCATCCTGCAGAGATGCCTCTATTTGAATTGACACTGAGCTGCTTCCTCAGGCAGGAATTCCTGGAATTAAGGTGTGATATGTGCATGCACCATCACATTCATCCGCACAAATATGTGGTTACACCTTGCTTGACACCAACTTACATTTCCGAGCTTTATGATTGCAAGCCTTGTTCAGGAATGAAGTTTTGTAGGGTTATCCAGACTGCAGCATATGTTAACAAGGATATGAGGTAATTATTATAAAGCTTATTCTATCTTTATGTCTTTGGTTTCAAAACGACAAAGAAATACATGATTCAAAGTGCTGTATTTAAATTAAGGCCGTCTGTTAGTATTCCTTGTACCTATTCCTTGTGCTTTCTTAATGCTGGAATTGTCACATTGCTGTGGTAATCAGATTCATTAGTGCAGCATTCACCCTAATTAGGGTGAAATTCTTCTCATGTGATATTGGCTCTCTCCAAATTAGCATCACTCTTAGCAAGTTCCTTGGTTACCCCCACTGTTGGTGGAGAGAGGCACCTCCAGGAAACAATTCATCTTGATGTCTTGGATGGTGGTATGTTTCAAAGATAAATTCTCTGTGTTCTCTGAGCAGAGCCAGAATGTGTTAGAGGTGAGAGAATGTCTTTGCTTCCTCCAAGTAGGAGTCTCTGCACTATCTGACCTGTGATTTGTTTGGTGCTATAAAGGCCAAAATAATCAAGTCCTTGCATCAAAGACCTTTTGAGTCAAAAGCTCTGTGCATATGAGTCATTAGAGCCCTAGGATCAATGACAAGTGTGGTTTTATAGAGAATAAGGTAGCACATTAACCAGATTTAGGGCCCTATTCCTAAAATGAGGCATCCTGTTTTGAAAATGTTAGTTTTAGCCTCTAGTTTCCAGTTTAATCACCTATTTTATACTTCACATGTCTACGTCAAAGGAGTGCGGTGAGATTTAATTAATTTTTGTAAGGATCTTTGAGATCTTCAGATGAGAGGTACTATACTATATAAGTGCCAAGTATTACTACATTACTGAAGAGACTTATCACAGAAAAGGTTAAGGTCAATTAACATTTTCTTGCCATTTATACATATATTTTCAGATCACAAAAAGAAACCGGTGTCAATTTAGTTCATTTCACTTGTATTCATTTTCAAATGAGTTATTTATAACTGATATAAGTTGAAGAGTCAGGGATCATCAAAATGGCAATAAATTATACCCTCCTTATAAGCTTCCAACACCCTATGGTTTTAGACTGCTTTGTTTTAATTGAAATGTGAGTGTTTCAATTAGGCATTATAATTAAAAAGTTTCAGGATGAAATTATGCATCTTCTAAAAAAATGGCTCAGGCAAGCACCAAAAAACCCAACACAAAAGCTCTCTATGAGTCCTTGGAAAAGTCTGTATAGGAAATGCTTCTCTGGGGTTTTGAGTATCAAGTCTGCAGTTTAATTGAAGCAGCAAAAAGGTTTGCCTTTTTTTTCACAAAAACTGTTGCTTTACTAGATATCTAAAAAAGGGGACATTTAATTGATGAACTTTAAAAAAATCTCTTCTGAAAATCACATTTGAATACTTTCTTAAGCACACAAATGTTCTCACATGCATTACCACAATCTTAAAGGACTCACACTAAATCTTTTCAGAGAATGTCAAGACCCTCAAAATCCTAAAAAAAAAATTTCAGGATTTGGGTAATTTTTAGAGAAAAAAGCTGTGAGATTCAAGCTGAGAGACATGTACATCAAACTAACGACACTGTAAATCCCTTCCATTACACATAGAATATTACAATTCTCTAATTAAAACTATTCCATCTAGCCATCATATTGTAGTTAAGATCTTACTTTACAGTCTGGCCATTAAGGCTGCTTGAGTTAAAAAAATAGGAAAAAAAAAAAAAGATAAAGCTTAGTCAAGAACATTTTCATAAATAAACAATAAACACAGTTAATCACCGTGTTGCTTCTAGAGGGGTCATGTTATTGGAGTATTCAATAAGCCAGGTGTTTTCAAAAATACTTTTTAATCCTGAAAGTATTGAGCACAAATATTTAAACAGATATATATTTGCTGTTCTCTAATTTAGTACTATACTATTCATTCACTCCGTTTGCAAAAATATTTTGGGAAACTCTCATATGAAGTAGATGATTAGTCACATCTGGATTTTCTTTAAATCATTCTCTTTCTTCTTTAATTGTATTATTATCTTCTTTATTTGTATTTAATTATATTATCTTTAATTTTATTTAATTGTATTATAATCCCAAAGGGTGCAAATATTAATTTTGTTACTGATTTTGTGGGAGCAGGTGTTAATATTTTGTTTCTATTGGAAAAATGTTTGGTGTTGTGATTTACTTATGCAACTCACAGAATCACAACCTAGGCTGGGTTGGAAGGGCCCCACAAGGACCACTGAGTCCTGCACAGGACACCCCAAGAGTCACACTCTGTGCCTGTGAGTGTCATCTAAACATTTCTTGAACTCTGTCACCTTGGTGCTGTGACCACTGCCCTGGAGAGCCTGGTCCAGTGCCCAACCACCCTCTGAGTGAAAAATCTTTTTTATTATCCATCCTAAACCTCCCCTGACACAACTTCAGGCCGTTCCCTCTAGCCCTTTCCCTGGTCACCAAAGAAAAAGGGCTTGAGCCTGCCTCTCCTCTTCCCCACACAAGGAAATTGTGACTGCAATGGAGTCTCCCCTCAGTTTCCTCTTTTCCAGGCTGAACAGACCCAGTGCTCTCAGCCCCTCCTCCTCTGGCTTGTCCTCAATGCTCTTCACCGTCTGTGGTCCCCTCCTTTGGATGCTCTCTAATAGTTTAATAGCTTTCTTTTATTGTGGTGACCAGAACTGCACACAGGACTTGGGTGAGGTCTCCCCAGCACAAAGTAGGGTGGGAGAGTAGGGCTATGGCTTAAGCAAGTGGGCTTTACTCATAGAGGAAAGGAGCTAGGGAAAAAACCAACCAACCAACCAAAAAAACCCCTTTAAATATCTTTAAAAAGCTGAGGAGGAATTTCAAGAACTATGAGATAAATCATAAGGAGAACAAAAAGTCATTTAGACCTGTAAAATGCTGAGATTCCCATATCTTCATTAGCCTCACTGGAGGAAAAAAGTTAAATGGACCTTCAAGTAAAAAAGTCTGGATTTTATATTTATAGTACTTAATCAGCTCCAGAATAATTGATGAAATAAATAATGTAAAATTACTTGTATAATAATTCTTTAATGTTGTTCTTTTGCTGGCAGCCATGGAGATGGAGGCAGGTAAAACTGTTAGCTCATCCGCACTGACCCTCTGTACATCATGAAACATTTTATTGTGCCTAAATTGCCTAATTTGTTTGACTACCACAAAGACATCTATGCTTGACATGGAGACACCAGGAGACAGAGGAACCAATAACTCCACTGGTAATTTGTTCCACTGTTTAATCCCTTTCTCTGTTTACAGCAGGTACCCACTTTGCACTTGGAATTTGGCTTGGTTCAGCATTGCTCTGTTACAGCTCTGTCTGCTAGATGAAATAGACATTTAAAACCTCTGGTTTCCTGCTCCTGGATGTACTTATCACATCACCTCTCAACCTCCCTGCAAGCCAGGGCTGTGCATGTGGACTTGCTCCAAGGAAGGAGCGTGGAGTTAATCGAGAGAGGATAGCCATTCTCAAATGGACCTGGGAAGCTGTCCTAGGAAAAAAAGCTATCTCACCTCTACAAGAAATTACCTTCAATGGCAAACCAAGTAATGCTGTACTGGTGAAAGCAGATTTCCCTGGGTTTGAGGAGTTGTGTCCTGCAGCCACAATCTCTTTCTCAGGACAAGAAAATTTGTACAGGATGAATACATATGTGGACTTAAACAGAAGAAATCCTATAACCCCTTCAATTAGGGAAATGAAGGCTGTTGTTTTCTAGCATTTAAATAATTTTTGTGGATTCCCCTTCTGAAAAAAAAAATTAAATCCAACAAGACCAAGCAAGATTATTTGGCTACTAATGGCACATAAATATTTAGTATCAATATTTTGCTTCTTCTCAAAGATTTGAAATTGTTCTGGCCTAATAACTCACTGTGACTTTCTACTGAGTTCCTGTTACACTGCAGTACTATATAATTTTAGGTTAGATGGTTTACCAGGATAGAATCACCAATTCTGTAATGTTCCTCACATTAACGTGTTCAGCTAAATATACAGATGAAAATTTCTTTTTTTCTTTGAATGGACCCTGCTTGTCAGATTGTTCTGGAGGAAATCCTTGTCACTATTGTTATCTATCGTACTGCCAATAATTACCTATTTTTTGGCAGCTGTATCATGTTTACTTCTCCATCACTATGGAAACACTGAATTTTCTCAGCCCTAATATAGATTCCTGAAGAATCCTACTAGAAATGCTTTCACAGAGTAAAATGATTTCTGTAAGTATTTTTTCTGATGTCCATTTAATCTTCAATGTTTAAAGGATTTTCAGTGAAGCTATTCTTTCATTGAAGTATTACTTGGTACTTTTCAAAAAAATAAGCCTATGGGTATTTATATGCCCATGTATTATGGACTTTGTCAGAATTTGGGCACCAGAGCACAAAAGAGCTACTCAGACTCTTATTCAGAATGGTGGCATCACAAACCAACACCTTCCTTTTTTTTTCCTCTTGGCAATTTTTTTCTTTTCTAAAATAGAATTTAGACTTTAAATGCCTCTTTTCTTCTTAATCACAATAGAGAACCAATCTGTTCAAAATGAGATCTTGGTTTGGAGACATTTCTGTTCATGCTCCAAATTCCAGAACCCTTCAAACTCAGTATGTTCTTTGCAATCTACTTCAGCTAAGGTGTCACCTTGATTTTTTCAACCTTCTGTTTGTATCTCACAGTTTCATAGTTCTTAGGTAGTTTCTCACACATAGGTGTTATAAATAGAAGCAATGTTTTGGTTAGTCAAAGTAGTTTACATTCTTTGTCTTAGAGATACGGACAGCTGATGGACAGTTGTCCTGACCAATGGGATGGGGAGAGGTGTCAACCTTCTCCCCCAATTCCTGGCCTTTGTAGAAATACTATAAAATGGAGTCAGATCTTTTAAAATAAACTCAGTTCTTAGTTCATACCTTCTGATCAAAGTGTGAGTGTGTCTGTGTGTGTGTGACGAACNNNTGTGTGTCGAACAATGACACGAAGGTGCTTTGAAGATGTTTTAGTTCAGGCATCAAATGAACTTTCTTCTCCAAGTGGATGGCCAGGGCTGACTCAGCAGCTCTAACTTTTCCGAAAGAAGGAATTCTCACTTTTCTCATCTTTCCACCTCCCCATGCCAGCTCGCAGCCACATGCTCCAGCTGTTTTCCACACACTGGCTCTGACATTTGTCTGAAATCTTGAGTCATTTCACTCATTAAAGGAGAAGAAAATGAGCCAAGCAAAAGAGTGAATAAATTCAAGTTAGGTTTTTGCCAGATGAATTAGCTCACTAAAGGGCCGGATAAGCTCTGCAGATAGAAGGAAATGGCTTGAAATGAAAGGAGTTGGGAAAGGGGAGGAGAAGCTAAGGGAGGGAGGATCAATACTGTCTTTTCAGGCAACAGAAATATGTTGGGTTGGCTTTGAGGGTCTGTCTGCTTGCAGCCATCAACAGCAACTTACACAACTCTTTTGCACCAAGGATTTACAAACTGCCTTAGCTGATATGAAGAATTATGTGAAGCAGGTGTTGGAAATCTCCTTGTGAGGTCATTTTAGGCATTGCAAAATCTAATTTAAATACCAAAAGTAATATGTTTCATCTCTTAGTGAGCCATACCAAACTCATGGTCTCATCAAAGATGACATTCAAATTTGTAGAAGATATTTATTTGCATTAATTAGTGCTGGCTGATATTTCATTGTTTGAATTTACATCCACTTAATCCCTATATTTTTTTTACATATTTGCCATAACTTCATGTCACTCTGACAACCCTGAAACCTACCAGATGATTCCTTGCATCCTTTCTGAAATATTATCACATTAGGATTTTTTTCAGTTTTCAGGTTTTTTCTGATATTCCAGGACCCATTAAGAATATGTTATTAACTGAGATACAATGCAATTAATATTTCATTGAATAAATGTAATGTGTGAGTTGTCTGTTGATAGAAAAAGGAATATATATTAGGTGTTGTGTTATGTACTCCTCAGTTATTAATGAATTGAGAAATGTTTCATCTTCCTCAAAGTGAATCTCCTATTCCATCATAATATATCTCATTTCCTTAAATAACTGCCTATTCTTCTGAATGAATTCCAGCCTGTTTTTAAGACCTGGAAAACTTTATCCTGGTGGAGAACACAAACAAACCTTCAAAACATTTGCACAACTGAGAGGGGATGGTGTTTCTCTTGGGTTTTCATGGGATGGAAAGAGTAGTGATGGGAAATCAGAATATTTCTGATTATTACTGTATATCTTGCAGAAATGGTTCTACTTTTAAGGAAGAGTTGTGCTGTCTCAGGTCTTTGAAGGATTAAGAAAACTGTTACAACAAGGGAAAAACTGAGGTAGGATTAGACCATAAGTATTACTGTATTGCACAATATTTCCAAATTAAGTCATATAACAGCACAATGAACTTTTCAGGACATTGATTTCCTGTAGATTCTCATTAGGATACTGTAATAGGTGGTCAGAAAGAATCAAAACAGAAAAAAAAAATGAAAGCAACAGAAATAACTGAAAACTGTTGCAATAATTGCAGGAAACAGTGGCCCAGTGAACTACAGAACACTTTCATCTCCCTGCTTCTTTCAGAGATTCATTACTTCAGACTATTAGTGAAAGATGGGTGCAAACAAGAGTGAATTTTTTTTTTTTTAAAGAGATCATACAGCAGAATTTGGAATAACTGGCAGCAGGAAAGCTGGCTATTATAATTTGCAAGCCATAATTCTCTGCAAAAGAATAGCTATATTTAAATTCCATGACTTAACCAAGAATATCAGTTTCAAAGGCAAGAAAGTAGAAAGAGTATCCTTATAGTCCTTGGAGGACTTCAAGACTTCTAAGCCTGCTCTCCCTTTCTACATTCTATCATAGTATAGGAATTCCACAATGATTTATAAAAGGAAGATTTTCAAAGGCACAAATGGGAGTCAGGTGTCCGATTTCCATCGACTCAGGCACCCAACTCCCATTTGTATTTTAAGAAAATCCTCCCTTAGAGACGTGAAATATAAAGTAGTAAAGTAACTTGTATTCTAAGGCCAGGAACATTTGCCTTAATTTTTTACATAGAGTTCCATTTTGGTTTCTTTTGATTCGATATCAAAGCCAATAGAATTCTGAATTTTAAAAAAGAAAGACTGGATGATATACTATCTTTGACATTGCTGGTTTCTGTGGTTCTGTCATGCACACGGTGGGATTTTAAATATGAAACTAAGTAACTTAAAGACAATTCCTCCCTTTCAGTCTGTCATCTTATTTTTGCTTTTTAAAACAAATGTATAGTTTAAAGGGAATGTAGAACAAACCAGCTGACACACTTTGGAGTCAACTGAAGGAAATGATGTACAGTAGGAGAATAGACAACCTGGCCAAAAATTTAAGCAAATGTAAACAATACTCTTATCTAACATATTTTTTAAATTTGGGATTTTCTCTGTTGTTGCTCTTGCTATATTTTATTTTTGCAAGAACAAAAATGTGTTAAAATTATTTTGGTTTGAATTAAATACCAATTTTTTAATTTAAAAGTTCTAATTTGTATTACCCATTTTTATAAAAAAAAAGCACTTTAGAGTTAAGAAAAAAATGGAAAAATAAAATAATTCCAATAAAGTATTTTTACCAGTTCCCTTCTTATTCTTAAGTAGTTCTGCTAAATAGAGTCTGTAAGATGTCTGGGTCCAAAGATGGATTTCAGCAGTTCTCCCACACGGTCAAAAAAGGTGCAAAAATTATACTTTTTTTCTGAGATGTCTCTGTTAACAAGTAGCAAATCAAAAATCCATCAAAAATACTGTTTTCACCTTCATCTTTGGTTTGTAATATTTTTTCTCCTGACAAACTATTCAACAGATGACAAAACCAAAAGTATGCTAAGTATTGCTACTCTTCTTTACTTCTATATGGCAGAGTGATTTTTTGCCCACATTTCTCTCTCCCAGTCCTTCTGCATCCATTCATAGGATTGGGTGGAAGGGAATTCTGGAGGAAGTTCCCCCCTGTAGTTCGAGCAGCGTCACTAAGACTGTTGCCTGGGACAACATCCAGATTCCATTGAAACATCCCCAAGGATGAAGATTTCACAACTTCTCTGGTCACCCTTTTTGCCTGCTCAGATTCATTCACGTCCTTCACTTTGATAGAAACCAGAGCTCTCCTTGTTAGGTGACATCAGGTGATAAATCTTTCCAAAGATCACGCCATGTAGGAAATGTGAATGAAATCACACCTTGTTTTGTGCTCTCCCTGCACAGCCCTTCCATAGTACTTCAGCAAATTTATACCTCCTTCATGTCTCTTGTGCATGTTCAAAGCTTGCAGCTCATACCGCAACACTCTCTGGTGCACTGTCATGTGTTTGTTTTCTCATTTCACGTGTTCAGAACTGAAAAAACCCAAACATCTCAAACCTTTCAAAAATGAATGAACCTTAAATCTTAAGGCCGCAGATATGCCGCACTTTCCCAGAGTGACAGGCAGATGAAGAGGGCTGTGGAGGTGGGGAGGCTTGGCATGTGGTCCATGTGGCTGTGGGACACTGGGGTGAGGGCCAGAAGTTGCTCCCAGGACAAGGTTACTCAGCCATGTCCTTATAACCTGGGAGGAGGAAGCAGAAAGCAGAAGGTTGCTGATCTAACTTAACTCACTCTCATGTGCAGTTCTCCACCCTAAAAATGGCTGATCTTTAATCACTGTTTAATCCTTCATTTTATTTCCTTTTCCTTCTGTTAAAGAATGCAGGAAGGACACTTTTGACAATACAGCAACCTGAGTCATCCCTACAGTGAAGGAATCTGTAGTGGAGGAAGAGGGTGCAAGAAGTTTTTGCTGGGTGAATCAATTGTATCTTCAGTTCAAACAACTGTGATTAATTTGTGTGGGTCTAAAAAAGGAAGGGAACCCACTCAGGGAGTAAGGAAGTGTCAAGATAATGCACATATCTGCCTTCAGAGTACTCTTGATGCTTAGAAATGCTGCATAGACACGCAGTTATCTCTTCTGTTTTGTTTCTCTAAGGGATGCAGAGTCTACATTTCATCAATATTAGGACATTTCCATAAAAGGAGACTCTAAACAAAATGCAGCTGCTGTGTTTGACACAAAGGTGTGTTTTACCTTTGAAATATTAGAGAAACAATTTTATTTGTCATCCAGAAGCCCACTGAGTTTGAAAGGAGTCAGAGCGCCAAATCATTCGTTGTACTGCCTCTTTTGTATGGAATAAAATGCCAATGGGTTAGAAACTTGCTCTAATTCAGGGAGAGAGAGGCATCAACAAGAACAAGATCAAGATAAGAAATCCCAGTGCAAAGGTTGAAAGCCCTGAACATGAGGGAATAAGCCATTACCTTCAGAAGTACATTTTAAAAGGAGAAAAGATGCTAACAATTGGTCCCAAAACAATTTGAAATCAATAAGTATGTCAGACAAAGGACGGAATGGAAGTCATGCTGTTTTATATATTACATTAAAACATTATGAAACATTAAAATAGCAAAAAAATCTCAAATTTTGATCCTTTTATAAAACAATTCAGAATTTGATTTTTTTTTTGTAAGGAAAGAAATAAGAGAAAAAGAAAAAAACAAAACAAAACAAAACAAAAAACCCACCAGCTGTTTCCTGGCCAAGGAAACCACAGGGGCTCTTACTCTGTACTACAGGAAATGGCCAGCTCCCCAGGGTAGCTTAAGTCCCCTGCAGCCTGCAGTGTCAGCAGAGATGGTCATTTATGAATCAGTGGGGTTTTGTTAGAAGTTTGTTTGTCTTTCAGTGAAACCACCCGCCTTGTGGCTGGATTGTTTGAGCTATAAATAGAGGAGAAGTGCATCAAATTCTTTCAGACTGAAACACAAAAATATGGGTAGTGGGAAGGGAGAGAAAGAAGGTGCAGGTCAGCTTTTTGATACTGAGAGACGAAAACTGGGAAATACTCTGTTTATTTCTTTATGCTGTAGAACGTGGAGTAAGCAAATCTCAAAAAAACCATTCCTCACCCACCCCCTGTAAGGCCATGTTCAGATGATGAGAATTCTACAGAATCTGATCTCCTTCCTTTGCTGCCCTCTTCCTTCCGTATTAACGAGTTTGGACCCCTAAGGGAAATTCTGTTGAGTCTGTTGAAAATATAGGTATTTGAATTCTTACCAAGTCAGTATGTCACCATCTATATAAAGTGGCCAAAAGTGTGTTAAACTCTATCAAAAGAAATTTTTTGTTTTTCACCAAGACAATGAGTCCTACTGGCCAATCCTGCTCTTTCTGCTTGTTTATTTAAACCAGAGTGCTGCTTTCCATTCATTTCACACTGTTTGCCTTTCAATTTCACAGTACCTTCTAGTTGAGTTTGTAAAGTTGCCACTAAGGAGCCCTGCTCTAAGTCATTCCATGGAAAGACAACAGGAAATGTTCACAGAATTCACACTCTTTTCCCACTGCAACATATCCTGGCAGATGTGTTAGTTACCACAGCAACAATTAAGACTAGCTTTTTCCCTTTTTTTTTTTATAATAAGATTTTTTTTTTAATAATAATGAAACATTTTCAGATAAATTTGTGCCTTGGATTTAAGTTATGCAATGTAAAGATCTTCTTGATGATATGCTTTTGCTAATATTTAAAAGAGTATAAGATAAGGTATTGGGTGATTTGGATGATCTTTTCGCTCTCCCTCAGATTGGGGCTTACATGACATTGGCCTGTTTCTGCTGATGTAAAGTAGAGGACCTGGAAAGGAAGCAGGTTAGTCGTATATCCATAAATAAGAACGAACAAATTAACCCTTCAGTGTAATTACTCAGAGAATTTAAATGAGAGTCAGAAACTCCAGAGCTGTTCTCTAGGTTGGAAAGGTGAGTATAACAATACAGGGAGCATTAAATATATCCCAAGCTTCATCACTCCCTACAATCTTTAGAAGTCTTCATGCTGTAAAAGTCTTGAACCACACCTCAGTGACAGCAAATGCAAATTCGGATCATTGCACTGGTCTCTGTGAAGTCGCTGTATCAGCAAGTAGGAGAATCACAGGATCATTAGGTTGGAAGAGACCTACAAGATCATCGTGTCCAACCCAGCCCTACCACCTCAACTAGACCATGGCAACAAGTGCCACGTCCAGTCTTTCTTTAAACACATCCAGGGATGGCGACTCCACCACCTCCCCAGGCAGATCATTCCAGTACTTCATCACTCTTTCAGTAAAAAACTTCTTCCTAACATCCAGCCTCTATTTCCCTTGGCACAACTTAAGACTCTGTCCTCTGGCTCTGTCAGTCGCTGGCTGGAGAAAGAGACCAATCCCCACCTGACTACAGCCACCTTTCAGGAGGTTGTAGAGAGTGATAATGTCACTTCTGAGTCTCCTTTTCTCCAGGCTAAACAACCCCAGCTCTCTCAATTATTCCTAACAAGGCTTCTGTTCCAATCCCCTCACCATCCTCGGTGCCTCCTTTGGATGCACTCAAGGGTCTCAATGTCCTTCC
>WBMY01008971.1:12695-32557 GCA_013397315.1 Donacobius atricapilla
ATCCCTTCAACCCCACAGCCAGGGTAATCTCCCAAGCTCCCGGTGATTTCCCAAAACGGCCCCTCCACATCTGTATTCCCTCCTCCCCCTCAATCCTGCAAACCACTGACTTTCCCATGATTTTCCTGGTGACTCCCCAAAACAACCCCTCCATGCCTGTGTCCCCTCTTGCCCTTAAACCCCACAGCCGGGGAAATTTCCAAAATTCCCCGTGATTTCCCCAAGCAACCCCTCCATGCCTGCATTCCCTCAATCCCTCCAACCCCACGGCCAGGATAATTTCCCAGATTCCCCGTGATTTCCCAGAACAACCCCTCCATGCCTGCATTCCCTCCTTCCCCCCAAGCCCACCGCAGCCCCCGTGATTTCCCTGGCTGTGCCCGCCCAGGCCCCGCGCCCAGCGAGGCTCCCGAGCGCCTTTCAGGTGCTCATTCCCTGAAATCAGATCCCCCTCTCCGGACAGGACGGGCTCAGGGGCTGCCCGGAGCTGAGGGCCGGGACCCCGCGCCCCTTTGATGGCGGCTCTGCTCGCCCCCAGACCCCGCCGGGACCCCTGAGCTCCGGCCCCGCCGTCAGCTGCCCCGGGCACGCCTGGCTGCGGGGGCGGCGGCGCCTGTTGGCAGCGGAGACCCCGCAGCACCCAGAGATTTCCCCGCACATCCAGCGCCACGCGAGGGGGGACCCCGGGTGGGACGGACCCCACACCCGGGAGCCGCCCTGTCCTTCCCTGCGGCTCCTGGATCTCCTCCCTCTGCACCTCCCTGGGCAGGCAGCGGCTCCGCGCGGCCCTGGCACCCCGAACTGTGCGAGCACACACTGCGGGGCCATTCCCTGGCACCCCAAACTGTCTGAGCAATGTCCCTGCCCAGCCCTGGCACCCCAAACTGTGCGAGCACACACTGCGGGGCCATTCCCTGGCACCCCAAACTGTCTGAGCAATGTCCTTGCTCAGCCTTGGCATCCCCAAACTGTCTGAGCAGACGTCACAGAGCCATTGCTGGCACCCCAAACTGTCCAAACCCACATCGCAGGGCCATTTCCTGGCACCCCAAACTGTCTGAGCGATTTCCCTGCCCGGTCCTGGCACCCCAAACGGTCTGAGCACACCCTGCAGGACCATTCCCTGCTCCTGTCTGGCCCTGGCACCCAAAATTGTCTGAGCAATGTCCCTGCCCAGCCCTGGCACCCCAAGCTGTCCCAGCCCACACTGCGGGGCCATTCCCTGCTCCTGCTCCTGCTCCTGCTCCTGCTCCTGCTCCACACCTGGGGCGGTGGGAGGGTCACTCCAGATGCTCTGGAAGCTGACACAACCCCAAACCCTCTCCCACCTCCCACCAAAACTCAGCCCAGCATCCATTTGGGATTCATCTCATCCCATAAACCTCTTTGGGGCTGCACAGCCCTCCTGAGCAGCTGCCCGGGATGCTCCAGGGCTGGATACAGCCCCGAGGTCCTCCATGTGCTGCCGCTCTCCAACAGTGATCCCAGCTGGGATGGAGGGAGCGGGAGTTTTCCTCAGCGCACGTGGATGCCACGAGAAGGGAAGATCAACCCCCCCCGAGTGCTGACCCCTCTCAGACACCCCAGAACTCCGGGAGAGCTCACACGGAGGGGCCTCACTGTCCCCTGTCCCTCTTCCCCGGGCAGAGATGCCCGAGCTGGGACAAGCTGGAATCTCGCCGGGAGAGCCCCGGGCCCGCGCCCACCTGAGCCCACCCCGGCTGCTCCGGCGGCACGGCGCCTCTGGAACTCCCCCGCCAGCCCTTCCCGGGGCGCGCAGCCAGCGGCTGGATCCCGCCCCGCGGCAGAAGGCGCTGCCCCGGCTCCTGCTGCCCGGGATGGCTGTCCGCGGGCAGGGCACAGCTGGAGCACAGCTGGATTTACCGGGGGCGCCCGGGCTGCGCGCCCCGGGAATGCGGCGCCCGCCCCCGCCGCCGAATCCCAATCCTTAATTCCTCTCCGTGCATTCCTCGCTCTGAAGCTGCCCCTCTGTCTCGCTGCGCCCACCGCGGGGCTGCCTTTTCCCCCGGGCCCGGGTCCCTGCGATGTTGAGCCGGAGGGGGCCGGGAATGCCGCGCGGCGGCCGCGGCGTTAATTGCGAATCGCTCATTTCCCCTCCGTGCGCTCCCTCAGGAATCACAGCCCGCCTCTGGATCCGCTCCCGGCCGAGTCCCTCTTCCCTGCCCGCAGCGGGGAACAGCCAGGACCCAGAGGAGAGGTGGCAAAGCCCCTCCAGCCCTGGCCGGATTGCGGCAGGAATTCAGCAATTCCTGGTCCTCTTTGCTCCCACCGCCACAGCGGGCTCTGGCTGGGGAGGGAGATTGGAAGATTCTGGGGACAGATTTCCGTGTCTCAGCCCTGGGTGCCTTAAATTCAACATCTGGGGGCTTATCAGGCGCTTCCACACCTCCCCACGCTTCTCCTTCCTGCTGCCACGGCTCCTGTTCTTCTCCTCAGGTTTTTCCCCACGTTTCTCCTCCTATTTCTCCCTTATTCCTCCCCACTTGGCGTCCTGCTGCTCCCCGAGCTTGCAGCGCCTCGGGGCCCCACCCTGGGCCCGCCAAAGGCAGCGCCAGGATTCCCATGGGATCCCAGGCTCGGGAATGGGCTCTCTGCTCCCAAATCCTCCCGTGCTCCCGTATTTCCCTATCTCAGTAATACCCGCAGAGGACAACGTCTGGAGTGGGAATCGCACAGGGATGAACGCAGAATTCAGGGTAAGGGAATAAAATCCTGCCTTTTTTGTTCCTGCCCGGTTTCCAGCGGGATCAGAGCACCCCAATCAATCGGGGGCACTCACGGAACCTCGGGACGGAGAGCGGAGAGGCCCCTGGGATACGAACCCCCCTTCCCACCCTCCTCGGAGCTGGAGGCACCGGGAATCAGGCAAATGGGATGGATCTGTTTTCACACGGGAAGAATGTTCCCTTCTCCCCTTCTCCCGGTGCCGGCAGCAGAGGCGTCAAACTGACAAGAGCAGATGGGCTTTGTTTGGTGAAATATATCCCCAAAAATGCCGGAAACTTTAGTGGAAAACCGGGCAGCTTTCCTGGGATGTGCAGGTTAAAAGTTTAGGGAGACGAAGCCAACGTGGAGGCGCTTTTCCCAGAGGAGCCCGGAGCTGCTGCGCCCCTCCCAAGCCCTGGCGAGGAGAGGACGGGGATCCAGCGGGAATCCCGCGTCCCGCCCGCCCCAAGGTCGCGGGGAGGCTGAGGAGGGGAAGGAGCGCGGTGTGAGGGATGCAAAGGACGCTCCTGAAGGGCACGGCGGAGGGATCAGGATCCTCGGGAGGAACGGGAACGCCGGGGGATGCGGAGCAGGCTGAGGGGGGAGCCTGGAGGGGGAAGGAGCGGAGGGAAAGGGAGGCGCAGGCAGCCCCCGGTGTGGGGCGTTAAAGGGGGAGGGAGGAACACGTCCCTGCGCCCGGCTAAGCCGGGAAATGAATCCTGATCCGGCCAAAACCGAGCCTGGAAAATTCGAGCGAGAGAAGGGTCTCCTTTCAGGGAAACGGGGAATCCTTAATGCTTCCTCCCTCAGCAACTGTAATGCCAGGATGTTCCCAATCTGCTTTGAGGGATGGAAAGATTAAGAATAATAAAAAAATTGCAATAAAATATGTGTGAACGAGGGGGTAATTGTGGACAAATGCAGCATTCAAATTCATTTTTCAGCTCTTTTACACACCATTTCAATCTTATTTTCTGCTTGTTAATGAGATCTTGTTGGTTGGGGTGGGCACGGCTGCCCAGTATCGCTCGGGTAATTGCACATAATTTTCTCTCTACCAGTGATTTGCATCAGATTTTTTTTTTCTAATTCTTTGCTATTTAAACCCCCTCCTCCCTTTTTCTCTCTCCNCCCTTCTCTCTTCCCCTCCCCTTTCTCCTGGCCCAGCAAGACTCATTTGCAATGCTTATTACAGGCACAGTGTCTCCGACAAAAAACGGGGAAAAAAAAGGCACCAGACGGAGAAAGGGATTGGTGGCACTGAGGGAAGGGAGACAGCGTGGCCTCCGCAGGGCCGGGAGGGATCCCTGGGAATCAGGGAAGGAATTCCCAGAGCCAAGAGGGATCCAGGAGGAAAAGATTTCCCAGAGCCAGGATGGATCCCTGGAAATGATGGAAGGAATTCCCAGAGCCAGGAGGGGTCCCTGGAAAACAGGGAAGGAATTCCCAGTGCCAGAAGGGATCCAAAACCCGGTGACAAACCTGGGACTGGGAATCTGACTCCAAGCTCCAGACACTGGGAATGAATTCACTCAGGGAGCAAAAAAATAAAGCCACTGAAAGCCCTGAGAAAATTAAAGCAATAGCTCTGAGGAGGTGAACAAGTTTCTCTTGGCTCTTTGTGTTTCTGGAATTGTCTTAATCCCTGGAGATCCCGCGGGGTTGTTCGGAGATTCCGAGGTCTCAGGAATAACAAGTTCTGGAAGTGCTCGGAACTGCTGCCTTTTAACTCCACTTTGAGCAGTTCCCCAGCCCCACCTGCCCCAAACTGAGCTTTTTTTGGGTTTGGAGAAGCCCTTGCCAGACCCCGACGCGCTGCAGGGAACCTTGACAGGAATTTAAGGGCCAGGCCCGGATCTCAAAGAGCAGCAGGAATTGTAGGAGGCGAAGCAGTGCAAGAAACCCTCCTAAAAACCCACGGAAAAGACACCTGAAAAGGCAGAAGAGACGTGGCAGAGGAGGCTGGAGATGAAAAGCAGCAGAAAATACAGAAATCCCCAAGTCTCTTTGCTGTTTGAGGGCATCAGCCAAAGTGGCCCCACTTCCGTCCAGTAATACTCAGCTGAATTCCCTTATTTTCTCCCTCAGCCCCCAGCGAGCACACACAGCTCCTGAAGGGTTGGCAGACCCTGACTGAGACAGAACTGGACTTAACGGCGAGTTTAAGGCCAGGCTGGATGGGGTTTGGAGCAACCTGGCCTAGTGGAACAGGGTTGGGGTCAGCAGAGCTTTGAGGTCCCTCCCAAGCCGAATTCCCTGGGATGATGCAAATATTTATCAGGATTTGTTTTGTCCCAAGCCTTATCCCAACTCAGGGAGGGTCAATTGAGGCTGGCAGGTCCTGATCAGGACAGAACTGAACTTAAGACTGAGTTTAAGGCTGGGCTGGACAGGGTTTGGAGCAAGCTGGCCTAGGGGAAGTTGTCCCTGGCCATGGCAGGGGGTTGGGATCAGCAGAGCTTTAAGGTCCCTCCCAGGCCAAATTCCATTGGATGATTCTAAGATTCATCAGGGTTTGGTTTGTCCCAAACCTTATTCCAGCCCAAATTCCATGGGATGATTCTAAGATTCATCAGGGTTTGGTTTGTCCCAAACCTTATTCCAGCCCAAGGAGGGACAATTCCAGGCCAGGCCTGGCCCAGGTTGAGCTGGGTGTGAGCTTCAGCTCAGCACAGGGTTTGTTTTAATGCCAGGGTGAGGCAAGGCCTGGCTCGGCGTGTCTCGGGGCCTGGCCTTGCTCTCCTGGAGCTCGGTAGGGATTCCCAAATAACCGGGGAACGATTCCCGTGCAGGATGGAAATTTGGGAATATTTATGGTGTGTTTATGGGATCCCGAGCCAGGCACAGCCTCGGTTTCCAGCCCGCTCCTGGGAGGGAGGACGAGAAAGAAACTCCAGGAATCCCCCTCTGGTTATGGAGGTCCTCCCTCCTTGTGTTTGAAGTGTTCAACTTTCCGGGAGCGCTGCAGCCCCAGGGATTTGGGCAGAGCCCTCAGAGCCAGCCTGGGGACAGCTCTGGGCCAGCCCAGCCGGGCTGGGCATGGCCGGGGCCGCCCCAGGACCTTTGGGGAGCAGGGGGGACGTTCCTGCGGCACGTCCCGAGCCCCTGGGGGAAAGCGTGGGAGCACATCCCGAGAGCTGCAGGCAGCTGGGCCCCGCAGGGACCCTGCCCCAGATCCCCCTCTGCCAGAGGCTGTCCCGGCACACATCCACGCCAAACCCCTGCTCCATCCTAAATCCCTGCTCCATCCTAAATCCCTGCTCCATCCTAAATCCCTGCTCCATCCTAAATACCTGCTCCAAACCCCTGCTCCATCCTAAATCCCTGCTCCAAACCCCTGCTCCACCCCAAACCCCTGCTCCAAACCCCTGCTCTGTTCCAAACCCCTGATCTGTCCTAAATCCCTGCTCCATCCCAAATCCCTGCTCACTCCCAAGTCCCTGCTTGGGTGACCCCGGGGTCTCTCCCGAAGGTCCTGGAAGGAGCAGGACCTGAGCCAGCACTCTGGGTNGCTCCATCCCAAATCCCTGCTCCATCCCAAACCCCTGCTCCATCCCAAACCCCTGCTCCATCCCAAACCCCTGCTCCATCCCAAATCCCTGCTCCATCCCAAACCCCTGCTCCATCCTAAATCCCTGCTCCACACCCCTGCTCCATCCTAAACCCCTGCTCCAAACCCCTGCTCTGTTCCAAACCCCTGATCTGTCCTAAATCCCTGCTCCATCCCAAATCCCTGCTCACTCCCAAGTCCCTGCTTGGGTGACCCCGGGGTCTCTCCCGAAGGTCCTGGAAGGAGCAGGACCTGAGCCAGCACTCTGGGTCCTGGTTTAATCCCGTGGGATTCCCTCCTGCTCACAGCTTGGGAAGGGGCGATTCCTTCTCAGTGTTTGGGATTTGGGATGGGAACGGTGTTGAGCACAGCCTGATGGGGTGGGGGTTACCGAGTTCTGTTTCTCCCATCCTCGCTCAGGGAATATTTTTTTCCTCCTCATCTCCTGCTCTGCCACGGGGGAGGGTCCCAAAGGGAACTGGGAGGGGGCAGAGCTGGGACAGGTGACCTGAGCTGGTCCAGGGGACATTCCACACCACGGAATGTCCCCGTTCCCAGGGTACAAACTGAGAGAGTCACTGGGAAGGGGTCAGGAACAGGGGTCTGGCATCGGCCAACAGCTCCACTGAGCAGCACCTGGCTTTCCCTTATTATCATTATCATTATTATTATCATTATCATTATCATTATCATTATTATTATCATTATCATTATCATTATCATTATCACTGTCACTGTATTCGACTTCATTCTCAGTTACTGAACTCTCCTTATCTCAACACACAAAGTTTTACCTTGGTTCTCTCCCCATTCCAGGGCTGGAAGGGAGAAACGGGGGCTGGACAAGGAGCTGGGTCAGGCTTAATTTCCATCTAGGCTTAACCCGCGCTGCCTGAGCTGGGGTTTTTGGGTGAAGTGCCACAAAATCCATCGCTGTGGGATGAAGGAACGGGAGTGAAAACTGCCACTGAGCTCTGGGATTGAGGCGGAACAGCCTGGGAAAAGCCGGGAGGCTCCAGCAGCTGAGCTGGGCTGGAAAACAGGGAATAAACAATTCCCCCTGACGTTTGGGCAGAGCTCCTGCAGGATCTGCTCCGGAGGGGGAGCACGGCCGGGGGGATGAGCCTGCAGTGCCCACCCCAAATCCCCATTTTCTGTTTGGGAACGGGAATGCCGCAGTGCCGACCCCAAATCCCCATTTTCTGTTTAGNTCCCAAATCTCCATTTTCTGTTTAGGAACGGGAACACTGCAGTGCCCACCCCAAATCCTCAATTTCTGTTTGGGAACAGGAACATCACAGTGCCCCCCCCAAATCTCCATTTTCTGTTTAGGAACGGGAACACTGCAGTGCCCACCCCAATTCCCCATTTTCTGTTTAGGAACGGGAACACTGCAGTGCCCACCCCAATTCCCCATTTTCTGTTTAGGAACGGGAACACTGCAGTGCCCACCCCAATTCCCCATTTTCTGTTTAGGAACGGGAACACTGCAGTGCCCACCCCAATTCCCCATTTTCTGTTTAGGAACGGGAACACTGCAGTGCCCACCCCAATTCCCCATTTTCTGTTTAGGAACGGGAACACTGCAGTGCCCACCCCAATTCCCCATTTTCTGTTTAGGAACGGGAACACTGCAGTGCCCACCCCAATTCCCCATTTTCTGTTTGGGAATGGGAACGCTGCGCTTCTCCCAGATTCCAGCTGCCAGCACAGCCCGTGGATTCCAGCCAGGACACCCAACCCCGGGGTAACTGGATAGGGAGAAAAAGCTGGGAGCTCCCAGCCCCCTCTCCTTGTCTAAAGTGCCAAGAAATCTCCTGCTGCTGCTGCTGCCGCTGCTGCTGCCGCCAAGGGGGAAAGGAGAAACCAGGGCAGGGACGAACAGCCTTCATCCTCAGCTCGCAGTTTGGTTTTCCAGCCTCCTGAACTCCCTCTTTCCCTCTGGCTGATCCTTCCCCCTGCAGGGAGGAACCCCAGGCAGCTGAGCGGGTGGAACTGTGCTGGGATTTCCCTCAGCACAATCAATAAATGACACCGAGCACCCCATAAAGAGTCCTCGCAAAACTTCCCTAAAAGAGGACAAATCCAGCAGTTCCTCATCCCACCGGGAGCATTTCTCATCTCCTTCCACTAGGAACAGCAGAGGGCTTGGAAAGGCAGGAATTTTTGATCAGGGAATGCAAAGCAGTCACAAAATAACCTGGGTTAGGCTCTCCGTGCACAAAGGGAACAGATGAATTTCCACGCCGATATCTTGGCCCTCACATGATTAAAAGCATCAGGAAAATGGGAATCTCCTCTTCCTGGGGGTGTAAAGCTCTCTTTTCTTCAGGCCTGCCAGATAAAGGATCCTCTCTTTCCCATACAAAGGGCTTATGGGCTCAGGGATATCTGTCCCCAGCCTGAGCCTGGGGGCAGGGGAATTTGGGATTGGGATAAGCGGAGGAAAAGCCACGGTCTGGTCCTTTCAAGGAGCCCCTGATTCTGTGGGACTGGGCAGGAGAGGATGAAGGGAAATGGAAATTGCAGGATGGCCTTCTCTGTGCCTGGGGCTCATCCCAGGCATCTCATCCCTGCCTTATTCCATGGGGATAAATTGCACTTGGGATCATCTGAGTTAATCCTGGGCCCTGGCCCAGCTAACCCGGGCCTGCCTTTGAATCCCAGGCTGTATCCTCCGAGCCCCAGCCCAGTGCTCTCAGAAATCCCTTGTCAGAGGGATATCTGCCTATTCTCCCTTAAAATTTCCCTGTTTGGAGCAATATCCAGTCCTATGCCAGTCACATTTCAGTATTTTTCCATCCAGCCCCATGCCAGTCACATTTCAATATTTTCCCATTCTGCCCTGTGCCAGTCAATATTTCAATATTTTCCCATCCAGCCCCGTGCCAGTCACATTTCAATATTTTCCCATCCTGCCTTGTGCCAGTCACATTTTAACACTTTCCCATTCAAAGCCAAAGGCGGGGGGTTTGTACCGTTCCAGAGAAGCTGCAAAAATTCCCTCTTTCTACTGACGCTCCATGTTTGTTTTCACACTCAAGAGATCCTGAACCTTAACATCCCCATGCCCCTGGTGTCCCTGTTCGTTGGACTCCTCTCCAGACTGCTGAAGCTTTTCCATTTCAAGTGCCCACCTCATTTCTCCTAGCTCCAAATTATTTTGTTTTCCCGTCCTGAATAAATGGGTCTCTCTGAAACAACCTCTGCCCTTCACACAACTCCATATCCCACAAGTGACTGAGAGTGGAAAAAATGGGATTTGGTGTCCCTCAGGATAAGGACAAGTCCTGGCTGCTCATTTTCAGTTCCTCCTGAAAACAAAGGTGAGCTTGGAAACTCCTCTCCTCCTCCGCAGCTCACCCACACCTTGTGCAGAGCATCAGCAGGATTGTCTGCGCAAGTTTCCCCAGATTAACCCCCCAGTCTCCACCTCTGAGCTCAGGTCCGTGGCCCAGGCAGGCCTGGATAAGCTCCAGGTTGTGGCTAAATCAGCCACCAGGATGAGTTGTGGAGTCAGTGCCCAGGTGTGCCCTCCGTGGGATCAAACCCCCGCCAGAGGGGCTGTCCCTGCTCTGGAATGGTTTTGAGAGGAGCTCTCGGTGCTGGTGATCGCCTCATCCCTGCCTGGCTGGGGGAATGGCCAGTGCTGGGCTCAGGACAGAGCCGCGGGTCGTGGATCCATGGATCCTGCCCTTCCCATCATTCCCACCGGGATCCACGGATCCTGCCCTCTCCATCATCCCGAGGATCCATGGATCCTGCCCCATGGCTCATCCCAGCTCCTCCAGGACCTTCTGAGAGGTTTGGTGAGGATGGGATGGGAATTTGGGATGGGCAAGAGGAACTGGGACACCTCAGATGGAGAATTCCTAAGGGAAGCACCTACTTCCAGATCTTGGCCTGGAGGATTCATCCAGGATTTCAGCGTAAATTTTCAGCTCATTAACAAATGAACTAATTTCTCTCCCTGGGCTGCCCGCAGGAATTCCTGACAACAACAACCACCACCACAACAACAACCCCAACCACAACAACCGCAACCACGGCCTCCACTCGCGGTGCCAGCTCGCCGCGGCGTCCCGGAGGTGTCCGCGCTCCCGGAACCCGGAGAAGGCCGGAGACGGGCACGTACCTGCGGGGAGAGGCCGTTGCTGACGGGGTTCATGTGATTGGCGGGGGCTGTGGCGTTCATGAAGCTCTCGGAGTAGCTGGAGAAGCTGTGCCGGGCGCCGTAGGCAGAGCCGGAGTCGGCGGCGGCGGCCAGGCCGCCCTGGTGCATGGTGGAGGGCGGCAGCGGCTGCGGCCGGTGCACGGTGCTGCCGCCGTCTGTGGGGACACAGGGACACACACGGGCTGGGATCCCCCGGGAAAGCCCTGGGAAAGCCCCAGGGAACCCCAGGAAACCCCCGGGAAACCCCAGGAACGGTGGCTCGGTCATCACGGGACCCAGCAGCTCCGCGCTTTGTAAGCTGGGGGGAAATGTTCTGGGTTTTCAGTTTGTTTTCCTTCCTAAAGAGAGGATGTGAATTCCTTGGTGGAGGCCGAAGGCGGGTGGAATGAACTATTCCATCCACAGGAATATTCCCTGAACTGAACCCAGGAACGGAGATTTACCCAGAATGAGGGAGCACTCACACAACCCCCAGTTTACTGGGAAGTGCTCCTTGTTCAAAACTCCAGCACAGGACATGGGGACACAGCAGAAGGGATGGGGGAGAGAGGAGAAAATTGAGGGATTTCCATTGACTTGAGGGAAAAACCTGATTTTCCCAACTAAAGGAAAACCACAGGAGACTCACAACTGTCCCATCCACGGGCAGGATGTCACAGACCAGAGAGGCCCAAGGAGAGAACCACGGAACGGTTCGGAAGGGACCTCAAAGCCCGTCCCTGCAGGAATGCACTCCCACACCTGAGCAGGTGTTTCCAACTGAGGAAAAGGGGGTTCAGTTACGCCCCTGACTATTATGGAAAAGCGCCAGAACTTTCCGTTCGTCGCTCACTGTGGTTGGCCCAGTGCCAGCACAGGGGCACTGGGTGGGCTTTGGAAATGTTCCCCAAAACCTCCGGCTCTTTCTACGGGCAGCAAGCCACTCTGTCCCACCTGGACCATTAAGTACTTAAAAGACTTTTTAAGTTTAAAAAGACTTAAAAATTGAGGGCGGAGGTGCTCAGCTGCTTTTCTGGACTGCCTTAGCCTGTGCTGAGTTCTATCTGCACCGCGTTGGAGTTACATTTCTTTTGTTTGATACTGTTCGTTATTTTTGCCGTCATTAAAACCTTTTCTCTTGCAAAACACGCCCGGAGACGTTGTCTCGCTATGATGGAGCCACTCTCAGCCCTCAGACCGGACACACCTTCAGGAGGCTCATTCCGCTCTGGCCGCGCCTAGGACTGGACCGGGGGGCTCCCGCCCCGCTCAGNCTCATCCCCTTCCAGCCCGGGGGGCTCCCGCCCCGCTCAGCCCGGCCCCGGGAGGGGAGCAGCGCTCTCACCTTGCGAGATGGTGGTGGTGGGGTAGGAGGAGTCGGGCAGCTGGTACGGGGGCAGCGCCGGCATCCCCGCGGGCGGGAAGCCCCCCGGCAGCAGGTGGTTGAAGGCCGCCAGCTGGTTGGCTCCGGCCTGCTTGCGCCAGCGCGCCCGGCGGTTGCTGAACCACACCTGGGGGGACAGAGAACACCCGTGGGTGACACCTGAGCAGTGCCCGCCACACCTGGGGGGACAGAGAACACCCGTGGGTGACACCTGAGCAGTGCCCGCTACACCTGGGGACAGAGAGCACCCGTGGGTGACACCTGAGCAGTGCCCACCACACCTGACGGCAGCACCTTCTGGCCAGTGCCAAACCCGGGCTCCAGCAGCTCCCGGTCCCGACTCCGGCCCGTGGTGGCCAATCCTCACCCCCGTGTCCCGCATTCCCTGTCCCCGCTGACCCCGAGGCCCCGGCCCCTCTCCCCCAGGATTTCGGGGGGCCGGAGGCGCCGCTCCCGGCCCGGGGGATGCGGAGGGAAAATGGGGTTTGTGTATTCTGGGGGAGTCGGTCCCGGAGAGATGCTCCGCTGCCACCTGGCCGTCCCCCGTTATCTGCCCAGGCTGGGAATTCTGCCGGAGGATTAAGTGCCATAATAGCGGCACTGTTAGGAGGGATAAATAACCAGATTAGCATCGTGCTCGCGGTGTTAGACAAGCTCAAGAGATAGAACCGCCCCGCAGGGAGTTCGGGGGGCTCAGCTCCTCCGGCTGCCTCTGTGCTGAGCTGTGCCCAGCCTGCAGGAGCTCTGCAGCCGGCCCAGAGCTTCTCTGCAGCCTCTGCGTTAAAATAAACCCGGCCTGAGCGCCAGGACAAAGCTGGGCTCAGCTCTGCTGCAGCCGTGAGGCTCCAGAGGAGGTTTTCCAAATGCGTGTGGCTGTCCCGGTGTGTTTTATCGGGGGCAACTTTCCTTCTGCAGGGCAAAAAGGGCTCCCCGATTGTTTTATCGGGGGCAATCTCCCTTCTGCAGGGCAAAAAGGGCTCCCCGATTGTTTTATCGGGGCCAATCTCCCTCGTGCAGGGCAAAAAGGGCTCCCCGATTGTTTTATCGGGGGCAGTCTCCCTTCTGCAGGGCAAAAAGGGCTCCCCGATTGTTTTATCGGGGGCAGTCTCCCTCGTGCAGGGCAAAAAGGGCTCCCCGAGCTGTCTCCTGGGCTGGGTTTGCTTCATTTCATCAGGGAGGGCTCTCAGGCCTGGCGCTGTTTGGGGTTCACGAGGATAAGCTTTCAAGCCAGATGAGAACGCAGCTGCTGGGCTTTGGGAGGCCTCAAGAGCTGCAAAACACGATTGAATTTCACAGCAACGAGAGAAAATGGAGCAAAAATCAAGAGTGGGGGGGAAACCCCCTCCCCTCCATCAGATTCCCAAGCTGCTGAGCCTCAGATCAGGAGCTGGGCTCACAACTGGGCTCCCACACCTTGGGGGCCAACCCCAAACTCCCTTTTCCAAATGCTGCAGAACCAACCCGAAACTCCCCCAAATCCTGCTAAACCAACCCCAAACTCCTTCCCCAGACCCGGCAGAACCAAGCCCGAACTCTCTGCCACAGACACTGCAGAACCAGCCCCAGCCTCCCTTCCCAAATCCTGCTGAAACAACCCAAAACTCTCTGCCCGGACACTGCAGAACCGTGGGCCCACAAGCCCCAAACAGGATCTAAATCTCAAAGCAGGCACCTTTGCATTGAGTTCCCTATAAATGATTCAGCTTTCCTGGGCATTTTTCTTACTGGAAAAGGCAATTTTCAGTCAGGGAGTTCTGGCTCCTGACTGCTCAGAAGTGTCCCCTGAGCTTCCCCCGGGATTGTTTTGGGGTTCCCAGGATCTGTTCCCCTTTCCTAGGGTTCCCTGGATGCGTTCCCCATCTCCCGGGGTTCCCAGGATCTGTTCCCCTTTCCTAGGGTTCTGTGGATGTGTTCCCCATTTCCCGGGGTTCCCAGGATCTGTTCCCCATTCCCAGGGTTCCCAGGATGCGTTCCTGTGGATGTGTTCCCCATTCCCGGGGTTCCCAGGATGCATTCCTGTGGATGTGCTCCCCATTTCCCAGGGTTCCTAGGATCTGTTCCCTATTCCCGGGGTTCCCAGGATCTGTTCCCCATTTCCCAGGGTTCGCAGGATCTGTTCCCCATTTCCCGGGGTTCCCAGGATCTGTTCCCCATTTCCCAGGGTTCCGAGGATCTGTTCCCCATTCCCGGGGTTCCCAGGCCCTGTTCCCCATCTTCTGGGGCGCTGCCATTCGCTCAGACCCCTCTTGCGAGGGCTGCGATGGCTCGGGCAGCGCCCAGGCCTGCGCAGGCCCTGATTTCACGCCGCTTTTTACACAATGGAAACAAGAAACGCGCGGTTCCCTCGGTGCCCTGGGTGTCAATGCGGGCCCTGGGAGGTTTGTGGGGCCCTGGCAGGTCCTTGGCACCCGAGCCCTCCTCCCCCAGAGCTGTCCCAGCCTGGCTGGGGCACGGCCAGCCCGGAGCCCCTCCGGAAGGTGACAGAAATGGGTCACCTCACATCCCGTGTGCTCCCAGCCTCCGGGGCCGCTCCTGGCACCCAAACCCCCCAAATCTGGGACAGAGCTGAGGGGAGAGCACAGAATGAACCCCGAGGGCCGAGGTGCTTTGCAATTCGTCCAGCCCAGTCCGTGCAAGGTTCTGGGAGCAGCAGAAAGGAATAAAGAAATAACCTAAATAACCTTTTGTTTGCCCTGGTCGTGCAAAGAGGATCGATCTCCTGTCCCTTTTTCTGTCCTGCACAATTCCAGGCTGGAACTGGGGCTGTGGGCCTGCTCTGCTCCTGTCCTGCCACTGCCTTCCACATCCACACCTTATTTCTGGTACTTAAAGAGAGAAATAAACCTTGTCTTTACAGAGGAAAAGGAGAGAAATAAAGCTTCTCCTTGCAGAGGAAACGGAGAGAAAGAAACCTCTTTGAAGAGGAAAAGAAGAGAAATAAACCTCATCTGTGGAGAGGAAAAGTAGAGACATAAACCTTCTCCTTGCAGAGGAAAATGAGAGAAATCTCCTCTTTGCGGAGGAAAAAAGAGATAAACAAACTTTTCTTTGCAGAGGATAAGGAGAGGAAGAAATCTCCTCTTTGCAGAGGAAAAGGAGAGAAATAAACCTTTCTTTGCAGAGGAAAAGGCTGGGGCTGGAAGAGCTCCCACTCCAAAAATATCAAGATCTCCGTGCAGGGAACACCACATAAAGTCCAACACCTGAAGCAAAACCATCACCAAGATCCCAATCCAGACATTGAGAGAGAAATAGAAACAGAACCCCAGGAATGCAAAAGCCATTCCAGCTATTCCTGACTTTCCCAAGGGTGGGAAAGTTCTTTTTGTTTTCCCAACCAAGAGCCAGATGCTGCAAATCCACTGGGGATGAGGTGCTCCGAAAGAAGATGTGGAGTGAGATGTTCTAGGATGGAACAGGAGGACGTGGCTGCCCTGGGGTCTGACTTATGTGATCAAAACACAACCTGGAACAGACTTGTGCTGTTTCATGCCCCGTGTGAGGTGATTTTTGTCTCATTTACACTTTAAATCTGTTCAGGATTAAAATCCACCTGTGTGAGAGCGGCACCTCCCGTCCTGCTTCCCACATCCGGTGTAATTCCTTTGTTTTATATGGAGATAAAAGGATACTCTGGATCCTTTTACAGCCAGGTAGAGTCACCCTGGGGATGAGCCTCTTTGGTCTGCAGTGCTTGAGAAGAAAGGGAAGATAAACTCCAAGGGAGAGGATTATCAGCAAAGAAATCCAGTTCCTAATTACGCTCCTCCTGTGACTCCAGGAAAACTGTTGCTTTTGGGATTGAAGTCAACCACTCCCTTACACAGCCTATGCATGGGGTTAAACTGAGGATAAACCCCCTATTTTTCACATTTTGGGCGATTTCCACACTCAGCCAGCTGAGATTGAGGCTCTTTCACTCGGGAAGGTGCTGGACCCAGCGCGAGATCTCGGCGTTTGTCGGGGCAGCACAGCCAAACAAACGAGAAGCGATAACACTAAAAAATCCACCTGCCCCAAAAGAGATTCCCCCGAGTTTAAAGCAGCAGAACCCGGCTGGAGGCTGCAGCCCCACAGGCACCGAGCCCTCGCACAAAGCCCCTGATGGGATTTATCTCCCCGTGCAGAGGCAGGGAGGCTTCATGGCCCAAACAGGTCGGTTCTGCCCCTCATTTCTGACCCGCAGAAGAAAAAGCAGAGCCTCTGCAGCTAATGACGTTTGCAATTCCTCCCCTTCCCCCACCTCAAAGGTGGCTCGGGCCTTTTATGCTCATAAATCATTTTATTGGTGGTTGAAATCCCGAGGCTGGAGCAGCTCGCTGTAATGCGAGGTGCACTTCAAAGGGAACCTGCCTTCAGTTCCCGGCTGCTCGCGGTTTATCAGCCCCGAAAGATTCCCCTGCCACGGGATCCTGTTACACCATGGCGAGCCTGGCGTGGAGCCTGGGCCTGCTCCAACCACGCTGGGGGAGGAAGAGGAGGAAGAGGAGGAAGTGTGGGAGCTGCCGGGGAGGTTTCTCCCAGGCTGGGTTTACAAAAGGGCTCCCACATCTTGGGGACCCTCCCCAAACTCCCTCCCCAGACCCTGCAGAAACAACCCCAAACTCCTTCCCCAGACCCTGCAGAACCAGCCCCAAACTCCTTCCCCAGACCCTGCAGAACCAACCCCAAACTCCTTCCCCAGACACTGCAGAACCAGCCCCAAACTCCCTTCCCCAGACCCTGCAGAACCAGCCCCAAACTCCCTTCCCCAGACCCTGCAGAACCAACCCCAAACTGCCTCCCCAGACCCTGCAGAACCAACCGGGAATTTGGGGCCGGCGCTTGGGGAAGGGGCTGGGGGCAGAACTCAGCAGCAGGAGAATGAAGCTCGTTCTTCCCAAGAGCCGATCCCTGAGGATTTCCCTGCAGAGCTGGGCCCTGGGCTGTGTCCATGGGCTCTTCTCCATGGGAATGGGGGCACAGCACGGGCTGGGGACAGCACCTTGTACCTGCTGCATTTGGGGGTTTTCCCCGTGGATCAGCTCCCAGATCATGCCTTAAATAGAGGAATGTGTTCTAAAAAGCACTTGGCGTTGCTGAGGGGGAGCAGAGATGGGGATGCCGTCATGGAAAAAGCTGGGAAGGAGATATCCAAGGAGTTCTTCATGGCCTGGTGACACCCTGGGCCCAGGTAGGGCACGCACTGTGCCACTGCACCTTGCTCAGTCCTGCTCCTGGATATCCTGAATATCCCTCAGGCCTCCCACGGATGGCAGAGGGAGCTGGGAAAGCTCCCCAGCTCATCCCTGCTGGAGCAGCTGCCTGCCAGGATGGGGCTGGAGCGAATTATCCCAGCTATGGATCAGCTCCCACAATTTGTCAGACAAGGAGAGGAAAGGAAGGTCAAAAAGAGCCTCCTGTGGGAGGGAAAAAAAGAAAAAGCCTGTTGTGCTCCTGCTCAGCCTAATCAGGACTTGATGTGGGAGAAAGATGGATGGGATGGATGAGAAAATAAATGGAAACAGGGCTGGGAAAGTCAAGGGGGCTGCAGCACCTGTTTGTGCTCAGGGCCTGCAGGAACCAGGTGGGAAAGGCTCTTTCATGGCCTCAGCACACCTGGAATGTTCCACAGGGTCGGCTGAGGGCCCTTCCCAGCTGGAGAAAGGGGATTCTCCCAGCTCAGGGCCTCAGGACACCCCAAATATTCCATAGGGTCGGCTGAGGGCCCTTCCCAGCTGGAGAAAGGGGCTTTGCCAACTCAGNAATCTTTTTCTCCCAGCAGCCAAACCACGATGGTTTGAGAGCTGCACTGGAACATTTTGGGGCAGGCTTTGATGTTGCCCCCCTGGGAGGTGCAGGAGGTGTCAGNCTTTGCCAACTCAGGACCTCGCCAGCTCTCCTGAACCGGAGCAGGGCATTGTCCATCCTACCAAAAACCAGAGTTCAGGGGATGCAGAGGAGTTTTAGAGGGGAAGTGGGGCTGGGGGGACCCCAGGGATATTCCCTGCCCCATCCTTCCAGGTGAGATCCCATAAATCCACACAACACTTCAGTGGTGATGTTTCCTCTGCTGGCTGTGACACCAGGGACGTCAGAGCATCACCGAGGCCACCAAGAGGATTCCTGACAGAACAGGGAAAAAAATGCCAGGAGGACACACAGATCTGGGGCCTGTGGGGTTTTTCCTGCTGTCCCTGCTTTGGTTCAGTGCTGAGCCTCTTCCTCTGGTGGGTGATGTGGTGGTGATAAATACTAAATATTAAATATAAAACCAGGTTAGTGGAGCAGAACAAATGGCTCCTCACAAATGAGATTATCCAAGGAATTCAGTCAGAATTTCTGCCGGCATCTCCCAGTTCCTGGAGGTGGCAGCTGTTTATAGGATTTCAATGCACAGGTGAGTGGGTTTTTTTGGGGGAAACCACCTGGTTTTGGTTAAACAAACCCTTGTTAGTAGGGAAATATTTCATTGGGACATTGGTTCCTCCACTGCTGTGATGTTCCTTAAACACTTCCTCAAGTGAATGGGATAGGGGGGAATGGGATAGGGGGAATGGGGTNGAGCTCTGCCACTGAGATTTCCTCTGCCAAGAAAAGCTCTCAGGAAAAGCTTCAGTGGCTCGAAGATTAAAACGCCCTGGCACAGCAAAGCCTCCTCCTGGCTGCTGTAAATATTCAGTCTGTAAATATTCCCCGGCGCTGACCACAGGAACCGAACTGGTGTCCAAGGGGAGCCCGGGGAGGTTGAAGCCCTGGCCCCTGGACCCTTACTGGGCTTTACTGGGTTGGAACCAGAGGTTTGGGATTGGGAGCACAAAGGTTTTGGTCCTGCCCAGGTCTGGCTGGAATTTTTGGGGTAAAAGTTCTGCTACTAAAAGCCCCGAGAGGCCCTGTTTGTTTTGGGGCCAGTGGGACCGACCCTGCTGCCATAAATGGGTGCAGCCCAGCTGGGTTTGGTTTGGGGCAGCCGAGTGACACCGAGAAACACGAGCAGGGACTGGGGCTCCTGCTCTGGAGGGAACCCCAGGCATTCCCACCTCGTGCAGGGCACCAGGGCCTGGAGGCTCTCCTGGGCTCAAGGAAAGGCAGGACAGGACAAACAAACGGAGCAGCCAGCTCCAAGTTTCTCATCCTGGCACAAAATCCGTGATTTTATCTAAAATCCAGTTTTACCGATCCCAGAGGATCCCTCCATCCACAGGATGGGCTCAAAGGAGGGGAAGCAGGTTCCAGGGATCACTTCCCACTGTGGAATTCTCCCTTTGGGTCATGCATTCCCTGCCCCACAAGTCCAAAACGAGCTGGCCGAAAAGACCCTAAAGCCGATCCCATTCCAGCTTCGACACCTCCCACTATCCCAGGGTGCCCCAGCCTGGCTTGGGGCACTTCCAGGGATCCGGGGGCAGCCCCAGGGCCTCCCCACCTCACAGCCAGGAACTTCCTCCCCAAATCCCACCTAAACCTTCCCTCCTTCAGCTCCAGCCCAGCCCCCTGTCCTAGCACCCCAGACCCTTCCCAAAATCCCTCTCCAGCCCTCCCGTTCAGAGGCTGGGGCTTGGAATTCAAAGAGATCATCCCTGGCTTGCCCGAAGTTCAGGTGGAGAAAGATTTTCTGCTGGACCTCGCAGCTCGTTCCCTTGGAAAAGGGAATTTCTCAGCGAATGGAATTTCTTTTGTGGGGCCGAGGTGCTGCAGCCCTGTGCAGAACGGGGCCGTTCATTCCCTACAGCTGGGAAATGTCTCCGAAAATCCCTTTTCTGTGGAATGCTCCCGGAGTCCAGAACTGCTCCAAGTCCCTTCACGGAACGGCAGAGGTGTTTTCTGCCGGGCAGGAATCACCGGGGATCCCGCAGGAGAAGGATGGAATGCCCCGGCTGGCGACTCTGCCACCTGCTTTAATTCGGGACTGAAATGGGAGTTTCTCAGTGCAGGGAATGCAGGGAATTTCCTGGGGATTGGCATCAAAAATCGGCATCTCAGTGCACCCACCTCCGGTATTCCCAGGGATCCCCCAGCAGGAGCCAGGATCCCAAACCTGCTCGGGACCACCTGGGTCACTCAGGTGA
>WBMY01008971.1:38041-52242 GCA_013397315.1 Donacobius atricapilla
AACTCAGGAAGTACCTGGAGGGAGGTGACAGCTCCAGGAAAATCCAGGATTTCCCAGGAGGAAGCTGGAGGGAGGTGACAGGACTTGCTGCAGTGCGGGGAGTGCCGGACAATTCTTTGGGAAAAGTCCTTAAGCAGGAGTAGGGGACCCCCCCATCCCCAGACACCAGAGGGGAGAAGCCCCAAACTCTTGGGCGCTTCTCTCTCCTGGGTGAGCACATCCTTGTCCCGGCACCCACGGGCAAACCCCGCCTGCTTTCCCTGGGAGCAGCTCATCCCAGGAGCGCTTCTGTGGCCGGAGGGGGCCCGGAGAGCCCCTTCCCTGCTCCCACCGTGCCGGGGTTCCTGCAGGGAGCACAGACTGCGGGGTCTCCATTTCACTGCCATCACCCTCCCCGTCCCCAATGCCTCCCCCTCCCGGCCTTTCCCGAGGGATTCCATTATCCCGGGATCTGCTGATCCCGGTGCTGTTTGCACACACTGCTGACCCAGCCTTTATGTGGGACACATAAGGGGCTCTGTGTGCAGCTCCCGCCAGGGCCATTAATCGTGTCCGTGTCAGAATTCCTGGCTCCAAACGTGCCCTGCCCTCTCCTCCCCTCTCCTGCCCTCCCTCCCGCCCCTGTTGTGCTCTCTGGAGATCCAAGGGGATAAAGAAAAAGCCCTCAGAACTAGTCTGAAAATTCACACAAGGAACTTGCAAACTTTGCAAAATCTGATCTGCTCCCCGGGGCCAGGCCGGGAAATGTGGGATTGCTCCAGGCGGGAATAAGCACGCGCTGCGTCCTCCTGGGCAAACAGAGGGATGGCCTCCAAGGGAAAGTGCCAAGGTTTGGCTCCTGGTCCCCACGGGGATGCAAACCCTGCAGCTGGTGCTGCTGGAAGGGCCCGATCCAGAGGGCCTCTCTAAATCCGAGGGAATGTGGGCGAGTTGGGCGGCACCGTGGAGCCCAAGGGGCAGAGCTGGGCTTGACCTCGGCTCCCGCCTTGGAGCAGCCTCATTCCCAGCTCCTCTCCAAGGGGAGGTGATGCCTAAAGGTCTTTGCTTTTCCCCCTGTATCCGTGGCTCCAGAGTTACACAGATCCTGGTGGTTTTTCTACACTTTCTCCAAGATTTTAGAACAATGATTAGCCTTCTAACACCTCCCTGAAACACTGCTGAGTTGTATTTCCCAAGGAGAAGAACATTCTGTTTTGCAGCCACAATCTGAGAAGAAAATGGGGCCAAGAATCCCTTGGGGCTGACGTGGGGTGAGTTCCTGGGACAACTGAACACCCTATTGGCTGTACCTGTCAGAAATCCTAATTAATCACCCTTATCAAATTGTAGGAATCCCATGGCTGGGTGTGTCCATGCCCAGCTGGAAGCTTCCAATAAAGATCTGCTTTTCATTTGATTGTTTGAACCCCGCTGCAAAGATGTTTTCTCTGTTGAGAAGAGGCAGCGAAGGAGCAGCTGCGTTCCGGGTGGGGAGAGCGGGGTTAGGCTGCTGTTAAAAACGCCTATTATGGAGTTGGCTTTTCGCAAATATTAAGGAGAATGCTATATGTATGATAACACTGCTGTAAAGACATAGTTTTTATTTCTATTAGCAAAACTTAGGCATGGTAGGGGGATAACTGATCTATAATTATTGTAATCGAACGACCTGTTTGTTGGGATAACACCCAGGAAACGCACATTGAGGCGCGGGTCTGATATTTCTGAGTCCGAGAGATTTTAGCCTGCTAGCAGCTACTAACTTTTCCCAAAGGAAAAATATCTCAAGAAAGCTTCTTCTCAAAACAATCTTAGTAAACAACTGATCCGCTCTCAAAACAATCTTACTCCAGGTGGTGTTTTGCCTTTCTAGTTCTGTTTCTCCAGTTTAACCCACGGGATTAGCGAGGCATCGTTTCTATTCACCAATCATGTTAAGTCTATCGGAACACCTTATAAAAGGTAGTGAGAATTAGACAATAAAGCCTTCTCCATGCTCGTTGCCTTCTGAAAATATTTGGATTCTCATTCATTTTTTCGTGTCCTACAATGACAATGCCGACCTGCCAACCACCAACACCGGCCGGCCGTGGAGAGACGGGCCCAGGCCCGAGCTGGAGGTGGCAATGAAGGCACAGCCAAGGAACACGACCGCTCTGAAAAGGTGCTCCCAGGGAGGGCCACGCTGAACAGGCCCTGCGATATGGAAGGCAGTTTGTGGAGAAGTTTGAATATGCA
This sequence comes from Donacobius atricapilla, assembly GCA_013397315.1. Lineage (NCBI taxonomy): Eukaryota > Metazoa > Chordata > Aves > Passeriformes > Mimidae > Donacobius > Donacobius atricapilla. The sequence goes on from WBMY01008971.1 coordinate 40,259, forward strand.
GCAGACTGATGCAGTAGAAAGGGCGTTTAAAGAAGACCTCGGAAGCAGCAGATGGTGGACTTGGCTGCATGCCAAGTCACCCGGCCGGCCGTAAATTCCTCTGCTTAACCTGTCTCCTAATTGTCTTATTTTTTATTAAACCTATTCCTTAAAATTCACCGGGAGAGTGAGCTTTGTTTTCCCCGCGGGGACGCGCAGGGCTGGCGCGGGGGCGCGCCGGGCCGTACCTGCACGCGGGCCTCGGTGAGCTTGGTGCGCTGGGCCAGCTCCTCGCGGGTGTAGATGTCGGGGTAGTGGGTCCTCTCGAAGGCCTTCTCCAGCTCCTCCAGCTGCTCCGCCGTGAACGTGGTGCGGCTCCGGCGCTGCTTGCGCTTCAGCGGCAGGTCCGGCTCCGACTCCACGTCCGAGCCCTCGTCCAGGCGGTTCCCTGCCGGAGGGAGAAGTGGGAGATCAGGAGGAGGGAAGGGCTCAGTCCCGCAGGGAGCAAATATTGGAAGGGTTAAAGAGCCGGGCAGAGTCGGTAAAATAAAGCTTGGAATGGTGAATATTCTGGTTTGGGTTGGAAAGGCCTCGGAGTTCAGCCAGTGTCACCCCCTGCCGTGGGCACGGACACCTCCCACTATCCCAGGGCACTTCCAGGGATCCAGGGGCAGCCACAGCTCCTCTGGGAAATCCAGCCCAGGGAGGAATTCCTCCCCAGTATCTAAGAAAAGGAGTCCCTCAAGCCCGGCTTTCTCCTCAGCCGTGGGAATCCTGGAATACCGAACTGGTTTGGGCTGGGAGGGACCTTAAATCTCATCCCATTCCACCCCTTCCATGGCAGGGTCACCTTCCACCATCCCAGGGTGCTCCATGCCCCGTCCAGCCTGGCCTTGGACACTTCCAGGGATGGGGAATCCCCAGTTTTCCAGTTTTTCTGGGCCCCACCAGCCCCACAAGGAAAAGCTCTGCCCGAGGACAAAACATCCACTGGTTTTATGCTGTTTATGGCATTTCCTACCATCATTTTCCCCCACATTGCAAAGAAAACCTTGGAAAACCAACACTTGGCACAGGAAAAGGGGAGCTCATGGTCCCTGATTCGAATTGTTACAGAGAAAAGAACTTCTGGCGCTTGGCTTATTTCATGGAATTTCCATTTTTCGTTGGAAATTCCTGTTTTAGAGTTTCCCATTTTGACCTGAAAAGGGCAGGAACTGAAACGTTGCCACCAAATGACTCGTGCTGCCCTATTTTCCCCTGTGTTTTATCCAGGTTTGGGGTTGAAGATTTCAGTTTTTAAAACTTAGGGAGGAAAAAGAAAGAACACTTGGGAATTTTTACAGATGGGAAAAACCTTTCCAGCTCGGCTTCAGCTGGATGTTGGGCTGCCCACAGGAGACAGCTCAGCTCTTCAACTCCCGAATTTCCTGTGGATTTCAGACACCATCCAGTCCTTTCCCAATATTTAATCAGTCACTTATTCCTCCACCTCGACTTTCCCAGGACTTCTCCCTTTCTCTTCTCCCTGCCTTGATCCCAGCCCCAGATCTGCCCTCCCGGGGCTCTCCTGAACCCAAAGGAGCACAGCTGGAATAAACAAACCCAGTTTTGCTCTATGTTTTTGGCTGGAGAAGGCCCCACATGGATATTCCCCAGGTCCTCAGCAGCTTTTGGAGGAGCTGGAACTCCAAAGTTCTCTGTCCCGGAGCAATCCCAGGTTCCAGAGACGTTCCGGGGGGGGGGTTATGGGGTTCAGATGTTGATTTTGGAGAGTCTCAGCCTCCAAAATGTGCCCCCAGTCCCAGGCAGCAGAGAAGGGAGAAAGGGACACGGGAAACCTTTGAGCTGGGGACAGCTCTGGCCCTGCCACCTTTTCCTTCTTTCCCAAGAAAACAGGGGATTCACTGGATTAATTGATTTTTTCCCTTTCCGAGCCTGGCTGTTGTTTTCCACAGGAACCACCCAGCCTCACTGAGAGCCAGAACCAAATCGTGCTCACAGCAAAGTCCTTTTTCGTTCGGGTGAACCTTTGCTAATTTAGGATTAAAGCGGGGCTTACGTAAGCCCAGCTTGACCATAAAGTTCCCTGAAGTCTCTAACCGTGTTTTCCAGCCTGTTTTTTTCCCCCTTTTTTGTTCGGCTCCTATATTATCATCACCCAAAAATCTGCCTTTCTTCTTGGCAGCGCTGGGAGCTGCAGCTGCGGCTCCCGACAGCTGCTGGGGAGTTTGGGGGGTGGGAGGCTCAGATCCCCCCGGAGCCGCCTCGTTTGTACCGAGATCACCACAAAAAGCCTCTGCATTCCAAACAAAATTCCTTTTATGTCCCGGGGCTTGTGGGGAGGACGCAGCGTGGGACCTTGGAGAAGGTGCTGGAGCCAGGGGAGCTCAGCTCCAGGGGTTGTTTTTGGGGAAAAAAACATCCCTTGGAGAGGTTTTCCCTCCTTTGGGCTCTAGCATCCCGTTCAATGCCTTAAACCGGTTCAGCTTTTAGATCCAAACCCTTTGATTTCTGAATTTCTCCCACAAAATCAGTGAGAAGTTTCCTGATGGCTTCAAAGGGGCAGCACGTTGCCCCACATTTTAAAGGTCCTAAAAAAAAATCCTAAAAAATTTCAAAGTCCTCCTGCCTGTTGCCAGAATTTGTTTCTAAGCAAGATTTTTGGGATTTGTCCACTTCCAGGGAAGGTCTGGGGTCTCCAGGAGCAGGAACATCTGTGCTTGAGATCAGCAGGGCTGCACATCTGGGCCCCAGATGATGCGGGGCAGGTAGGAGCCTGCACATCTGGGCTTTGGAGGAGCAAAGGCACATCTGGAAAGCTCCAGCAAATTCCCTGAAGCTCCTCACAGGAGCTGCTCCATCATCAATGAGCTCGGCCGCTCCTCCCATCCCGCTCCTGGGATCCAGAGCTCCCCCGGCGCAGGGAAAACCACCCAGGAAAGGATCTGTGCCAAATTTCACCTCCCTCACCTCACCTGGGACGGAAAAACCCCCCAAACTTCCCTCCCCAGCTCCTGCTAAAGGATCCCTGATTTGTCCATGAGGTTCTTGGAGAGGACGAGGGGTTCTCACCCCCTGTCCCCACCGTGGTGCCGATTCCAGGGTGAAAAGGGCTGGGATAATCAATTCCCCTGTCAGGATAAACCTCTCCATTCCCAAGCTTCCCGACGGCTCCAGCCAGGCGTGATCCCCGTTTTCCAGCCGTGCCAGGGCCGGCGGGGGTCACCCACCCGCCCCGGTGACCCGGGGGGCCGGGAAGGGCTGGGAACGGCAGCCGCAGCTCCCGGTGCCAAGTGCCCGGCTCCAAGAGCCCGACCTCAAAGCTGGAACCGAGGGAGCAGGAAAACTCCCAGGGAATGCCTGGGACCAGCTGCTCCCAGCCGGAGCAGCTGCTGCTGTCAGGCAGGGCCGCGGGGAAGGACAGGGAATGTTTTCCAGCTGGGATGGGCTCTCCAGCACATCCAGCACACCCCACCAGCCGCTCCCTCACCTGCCGGTCTCACAGCCCCACAGGTCGTTCCCATTCCCAACCGGCCGGAATATCCCGGACAATCCATTCCCACATTCTCCCCAAAGCTCCTGTGCCACTGGTTTTCCGAAGCTGTGGAGAATCCCTGGCTGGGGATTCACCCCAAACTCAAACCTTTCATTTTTTCCAACCCATCCCCATGTGAGCAATGGCTGCCAGCAGCGGGAGCAGCAGGAGACACAAATTTCCAGGGATTTTTTGCTGCAGGAATGACCTGGTGGTGTTTTACCCTTGCTCAGCACGGGCAGCCTGCCAAGGGGAAGGTGCAGAAATTTCCAGCAGCACCTTCCTGGGTGGGAAGGATGAAGGATGGGAAGCAGCGAGCTGGCCAGCAGGCAGCTCCCCCAGGATCTCATCCCAGGAAAGACTGACAGGGAAAAGCAGAGCCAGGAGTGAACGGAGGGGAAAACCTCCCAGCAGGACAAGGCAGAGAACAGGGAAAACCAAAGAGAACAGGGAAAACCAGGAGTGAAGGGAAAACCAGGAGAGAAGTGTGTGGGTTGCAGGACTCGTGCTCATCCCACTGTATTTGGGTTTTTAGGAGCGATTCCATTGTTTTTCCATCTCTTTTTCAGAGGAACTGCTCTGCAGCTCAGAATGAAGAGCTCGAATTGCTCAAACCTCTTTGCTTTTAGAAAGAAATCGTAATTTCAGGAATAAAAATGCAGAGGCTTCATCCTGGGAGTGGCAGCAAGGACGCAGTGTGGAAGCTCTTCCCACTGCTCTGAGAGAGATATTCCAATGTCCGGGCAATTTTTGGGAGCCAAGGGGAGAAGTGACCCCATGGAGGGACCTGCTGAGGGTTTGTGTGGAGCAGTGCCGAGTCCTGCACCGTCAGGAAGAGCTGGGAAAAGGGAACAAACCCCCCTGGAGTGGCCGGAGCGGTGCAGGGGAAGATGACAAAGGGAAGCCTGGCCTTGTCCCCGGGCTGATTCCAGCGTGAGGAAATGTGGGAATTACGGCCCCAACCTCCCGTTCCTGAGCAAAGCTGCTGGGTCAGGTTGGGGAACAACGAGCAAGAGCCCTTTGGAGGGGTTTGGAAGGAGCAGGAGGAGGCTGGAACTGGAGGAGAGGACGAGGAAAAGCCACCTGCAGTCAGGGCCTGGCTGTGTCCCCTGTCCCCATTCCCTTCTCCTCCACCTCCCTCCTCTCCAGCCGCAGCTTCTGGGCTCCTCTTGGCCCTGGAGGTCAATTAATCCACAGGATCAGGAGGAACCGGCCTAACCCAGGCCCTCCAGGCTCAGCCTGAGCCCAGGACACTCCGCAAGGAGGCACCGCCTGGTCCTGGAGCTGCTCGGAGCTGGGACCGGCCGCGCTGGGCATGGGAGCACCTTCATGAGGAAGGGATGGATCCAGTCTGAGGGAAAGGGGAGCTGCTGGCGGCCCTCAGCCCATCCCTCCCTTTCCCTCTCCCTTCCAGCTGCACCACCCTAAAAATGAACTGGGAGAGGTGGGGAGCAGGGGAGGGAGCGGGACTGGGGAGGGAGTGGGATTGGGGAGGGAGTGGGATTGGGGATGGAGTGGGACTGGGGATGGAATGGGACTGGGGATCAATGGGATTGGGGAGGGAATGGGATTGGGGATGGAGTGGCGCTGGGGTCGGCTGGGCCGTGGCCACACCTTTTGGTCTTCACTTGGCTGCAGCGAACTCCCCCTGGAGCTGCTGCAGCCACGGGGATGCTCCATAAATCCCACCCAGAGGTGGCTGCCCGGGAAGTCAACACAGCCCTGGGGAAAACTTGGATTTACTGGGATGAGAGAAGGGAGAAAAACCCACTTGGAAGGCGCCGGCAAGATATGAGCAGCCCCAGGTGAGAGCCCCGCAGAGGAGCCCCTGTTCCAGCCCTCTCCAGCCCAGCCCTGGCGCTCAGGGATCGGTGGGATGGAGCAGCTCTCCCGGCAGGAAAGGCTGAGGGAATTGCGGGAGTTCAGCCGGGAGAAGAGAAAGCTCTGGAGTGACCTCAGCCCCAGGAAAGATGGAGAGAGACAATTTCCAAGGGATGGAGGGACAGGACACACGGAATGGCTTCCCACTGCCAAAGAGGGCGTTTAGGTGGGATACTGGGAAGGAATTCCCCTGGCACAGCTTTCCCAGAGCAGCTGTGGCTGCCCCTGGATCCCTGGCAGTGTCCCAGAGCAGGTTGGATGGGGCCTGGAGCAGNATCCCATCCCATCCCATTATTATGGCCAAGATCCTGCCCTGGGCCTCGCCTGTGGGACAGGAAGAAGGAATCTTTGGGATTCAGGTGCAGAGGAATCCCTGGATCCTCCATCCCAAGCCATGGGCCTGGGGGACTGAAGGGTGGCCTTGCACAGCTCGAGCTCCCTGCTGCCCCAGGAGGACACGGAACGAGCCGGGATCGCTGGGACACTGGGATTTGTCCTCTCCTGGGCTGGACCTGCCAGCAGAAGCTGGAGCTGGAGCTCTCCCGGCCATCCCAGCTCCACCTCTCCCGGGCAGGAGCAAACCAACCCCATCCCGGTGCAAGCGAGGCCCTGAGGAGCCCGAAAAGGAGGCACAGAATTGTCCTGCCATGATTTTGTCATTCCCGGCACAAACCCCAGAACCCCCTCGGAAACACTGGAATTCCTGAAATCCCAGGGAACAAGAGGAGCAGAACAAGCCCTACTCATCCCACAGTGGGTGGGGCTGGGAGGGGGCACAAGCCCACCCCGTGCTCCCCTTTCCCCCTCCAAGAACATTCCCAGGCCCCAAACTCCCCAAAATCCCCTCAGCACACACAACAAAACCTCGGGATTCCCTTCCCTCCCTTTCCCAAACCTTTCCCGGTGTTTTCCCGAGCAGCCCAGGCTAACAGAGCTCCGAGCCCGTGGTGTGGAGCAGAGGTGGAAAACCAATCCTGGAATTCTGGGGATGGGATTAAATTGAGAAATTCTGCCTGAGCAGAGCGCCAGGGGGTGGGGGATGCCCTGGAATAGCAGCCAGGAAAACGGGAAAGGCCTTTCCAGCTCAGCTGGGCACTGCAGTGCCCAGCACAGCAGCTGGGAGGGCCCTTGACAGAGAAAGTTGGGGGATTTGTCTCTATTTTTCTCTAATTTTCCACACTTTTCCTCTATTTTTCCATATTTTCCCTCTATTTTCCCATATTTATCTGTATTTTTCCATATTTTTTGTTTTTTCTCAGTTTTCCATATTTTTCCAAATTTTCTCTGTTATTCTCTATTTTTCTCAATTTTCCACGTTTTTCTCTATTTTCTCTATTTTTTCTATTTTTACTCTATTTTTCCATATTTTTTGTTTTTTCTCAGTTTTCCATATTTTTCCAAATTTTCTCTGTTATTCTCTATTTTTCTCAATTTTCCACGTTTTTCTCTATTTTCTCTATTTTTTCTATTTTTACTCTATTTTTCCATATTTTTCTCCATTTCTCTCAAATTTCCACATTTTTCTGTATTTCCCATATATCACATATTTTTCCATATTTCCCCCCTATTTTTCCATATTTTTCTCTATTTCCCCCCTATTTTCCCATATTTTTCTCTATTTCCCCCCTATTTTTTCCATATTTTTCCCTATTTCTCTCCATTTTTCTCACCCCAAACCTTCATCTCCCTGCCAGAATTCCCCTCCCATCTCAGGGACTGGGGATTTTAGGAAAACCCTTTCCCAGCTGGGGTTGGAGGTGGATGACCCTGAAGATGATCCCAATCCATTCCTTCTCACCTGGCCATGGAATGCAGACGAGATTCCAGACAGTTAAAGGCTCAGTTTGGGATCCACTGGGATGCAAAATTCCCCCTCCATTTCCCACTGTGAAATTCCCTCCTTTGGAACCAGAACCTCCATCCCACTGAGCCTGGCCCTCGCCAGCTCCAGAGGCACAACCACGAGCGGGGCACCGCCAGGTCTGGGGAAGGCAAAGCTGGAGAGACGCCGTTTTCCTTGGAATGTCCATCCCCAAAAGCCTCTGGCCAGCGCCAGGACCTGCTCCGAGGGCGGCCAGACCCCACAGCTCTCCCTGCTCCCCTCCCTCAGCCATCCCAGGTGGCTCCGGGCTGGGAACGCGCCTTTCCAAGCCTTGGCTTTTCCAAACCCGCAGAGGAGACGGAATTCCGTCCCTACCCAGCTGCTCCTCCCCGAAGCCACACGAGGAGCCCAGGAAAACTCGGGGAAGAGGCCAAAACTGGTCCTCCCTGATAGGCAGAGGGATCTGATCCCAGATCCAACCCCAGAGCTCCCTGTGGGAATAATGGGGATCCATGGGGATGATCCTGAGGATCTGCCCCACTGCCCTGTCCCCACTCACGTCACAACCCCCCAGACTTTCCGCTCCTTCCAGAGGCGAACAAACCCACCCCATCCCGAACATTCGGAGGCAAACCGGGAAGGGAGGGAGGGCAAAGAGGGAGCCACGTCCCCGGCAGCCTTTGTGAGTTCCCTGAACACAAACAGATGGAATATCCATCAACTCCAGCCCTCTTTTCTTCGCTTTCAACTTTTTCCTGGTCCTCGCCTCCCTGCCCCCTCCGCCCCTCGCCCTCTCTCTCGGGGCTTTTGTTCGGCCTTTTCAGGCGGCCCGAGGTGATGGGGCCGGCCCCGAGGCCCGGCACATCTGTGGAGTCCATAAAAAGCCCCTCTGGCACTTCAATATTCATGGCCTCGTGCCTGTGGCAGGCGCAGGATCCAGCCCGGGAGAGAGGGAGGGAAGGAGGGAAGGAAGGAGGGTGATGCCTCAGGATTTCGCTGTTATATTTTTCAGATCCTGAACTGCTTTAGTGTGGAACTCTAAAACTCCACAGCCTGTCAACTGCTGTTCTCCCTTTTTATTCAAACAAAACAATTCCTCTCTGGGCCTGCAACTCAAGGACAGCTGTCAGTCTCAGGCCCGGAAAAGTATAAACAAAATGAGTTGGGGGAGAGTGAACTGGGGGTCAATGACTTCGTTACCTGAAGCTGCAATTGGAGGATGAACCCCTGATATGCAAATAGACCCAATTTATAATTGTCTGAGAAACTCGTGCCCATCGTCCCCCTTGGGTGCAGCCTCGGAGGTTTCTGACTGCCCAAGGTGTGTCTATGGAAGGCCTTTAATAAACACCCACTTTTATTCTCTCAGCCTGGCCCAGCCTCTGCTCTGGGCAGCCACTCCAGGGCACCAAGGGAAGGAGGGAAGGACCCAGGAGCTTCCCGGCTCTCCCACGCAAAGAGGGGCACCACCAGTGCTCCCCAAACCGGGAGGCGAAGGGAAACCAGCTGGGATCCGCTTTGGAGGAACAGCAACAAAGAAAAGCTCCGCTCGCTTTCTCTGGAGCTCCCTCCTTTTTTTGTTTTGCTTCCTCCCCTTGCCAGCTCCAGCCCTGCTGGTCCCTCACAAGGATTCTTGGTGGAGCAGCACAGACGCTTCCCACGGGGCCGGGAGGGCTGGGCACGGGGAGCCAGGAGCCTGCTGGCATCAGGGCAGGGAGATCTGATCCCAGGTATCCCCTGGATTTACAGGGATCCGATCCTGGACAACCGATTTACAGGAATCCAGTCCCAGATAACCCCTGGATTTACAGGGTAAAGTACTGGGTGGGAGATCCAATCCTGGATAACCCCTGGATTTACAGGAATCCAATCCTGATAACCCCTGGATTTACAGGAGTCCAGTCCTGATAACCCCTGGATTTACAGGGTAAAGTATTGGGTGGGAGATCCAATCCTGGATAACCCCTGGATTTACAGAAATCCAGCCCTGATAACCCCTGGATTTACAGGGCAGGGCAGCAGGGGAGCCAGCCTGGATCCCCGGCCTGCAGGGGACACTGCCAGGGGTTGGGAAATCAGGGAGGGAAGGATCGGGGGGAAGATTCCCTGTCCATGTTTATCCTGGGGTTTGCTTCCCGTGGGTCCTGGGGCAGCTCCGTGGGCTGGGACTGGCTGCTCCTCCTCACACTCAGCTGCAGTTTGGGACTGGGATCCATCAATCCCTGCCACTCCTGCCCTGGGCTGCGGCTCCAGCCGGGCCAGGGACAGGCAGGGACACCCTGGGCATGCCCAGCTCGCTGGGATGCCACCCTGAGCTCCAGCCCTGCCCGGTTCCCCTGTTTGTTTTCCCTGTTTTCCCTGTTTTTCTGGAGCGCCACAGCCTCCGGAGCCAGGGGCAGCCCCCGGGAGCTCCTCACTCTGCTCTGCTCCTCCTCCCAAGCACAGAACAGCCCCCGACTGCTCCCCACGGGCTGGGAGCGCCCCTGAGGGGGCCTGGAGGCACAAACGTGGCTCTGGAGCACCCAGGAGTGTCCAACGCCTTGGGAAACCATCCGGGATCCCCGGGATCAGCCTGGGAACAGGCCCTGGGCGGGTGCCGGACATCTCCGGGCAGTTTCACCCTCACACCTCGGCTCTCCTCTGGAGAAACACGGCTGTGCTTCCAGCCCAGAGCCCATCCCACAGCCCTGATCTATTCCAGCGGGTTTGAGTCCGGAATTTTTCCCAAGCTGGCTGAGCAGGAGCCCCACAGCCACGTCTTGGGTTCTGGGGGCGCCCCAGCAAAGGTTTTTCTCCATTTTGGGGTGGATTGCCCATGACGTGACCCATTCATTCCCATCCCATGTGCCCAGAGGCTCCATCCCTTCCCACAAACCCAGGCTCAGAGTTTCCCAGAGGCTCCATCCCATCCCATCCCATCCCATCCCACCCCATNCAGGTTCCTGAAGGGCAGCCGCCCCTCCTGCCCCAGTCCTGCCCCCCAGGCTGTGCCAGCACATCCCAATCCCAGTCCCAATCCCAATCCCAATCCCAATCCCATCCCGATTCCAATCCCATCCCAATCCCTCCCCTCCTGCCCCAGTCCTGCTCCCCAGGCTGTGCCAGCACATCCCAATCCCAATCCCAATCCCATCCCGATTCCAATCCCATCCCAATCCCTCCCCTCCTGCTCCAGTCCTGCCCCCCAGGCTGTGCCAGTCCATCCCAACCTCGGCTGACCCCACAGCTCCATCCCTGCCCCTTTCCAAGCCCCCTTGATTCCCATCCCAAACCCCGGCACGGCTCTTCCCGGGGCCCTCAATCCTGTCCTGTGCCTCCCCTGCTGCTCCGGCCCTGCCCGGACACTTCCAGACCTCTCCTTTCAGACTCCCTCGGGGAAGAGGAACCAATTCCACAAAAATGGGAAGTTTTGGTGGCGCCGGGAGCGCCGCAGGTGAGGATGTGGCAGCAGAGCAATCACCCCAAAATAACCCCGCAGGAGGAGGAGCTCTTCCCTCCACACCCAAAGATTCCCAGATATTCCAATCCCCGAGAGAGGGAGCTCCTGGGGCTGCTGGACAACTCCAGAGCTGCGGCAGCCACCGGGACATCCCGGTGCCAGTGGGAGATCCCAGTGCCAGGGAGAGATCCCAGTGCCACTGGGAAATCCTAGTGCCAGGCAGGGATCCCTGTTCTGGAGAACAGGGAGAGATCCCTGATCCTGGGAGAAATCCCTGTGCTAGGGACAGATCCCAGTGCCAGAGACAGATCCCAGTGCCAGGCAGGGATCCCAGTTCCAGGGAGACATCCCAGTGCCAGAGAGAGATCCCAGCGCCAGCGACAGACACCAGTNAAGGAGAGATCCCAGTGCCAGGGAGAGATCCCAGTGCCAGGGACAGATCCCAGTGCCAGGGACAGATCCCAGTGGCCCCGAGCCACCTCTTCCCTTCCCTTGCTTCCCGCGTGGGAAATCAAGGATGCGCAAAACTCAAGGAGGATTTTTGGAATATCTGACTTTTTATCCCCCGCCTGCTCGCTCTGTCCCTGTGGGTTTTGATTTGGGTATTACACATTTATATATTTGTACATTTATATTTATTCCTACATATTTATACATATTTTTGTGTGGATCCTCGCCTCCTCCTGCCCCACTGCCAATTCTGCTTTCCCCCCGCGTTTCTGCCGCCTCCTCTCTCTCTCTCTCCACATTTACTCCCCTCCCCTGCCCACTTTTCCCCCCCAAAAACGCTCCCAGCTTTCCATTCATGTCAGGAACCCCCCGGGACGCGTCTGGGAGCAAACCCCCGAGCGGGACGCGCCCCCGGGGGATGCTCTGGGGAGCGGGGCTGTGACATTCCCCCGGGATTGAACCCCCGCGCCCGGCCCTGAAGAAAGAGAAGAAAGGGAAGTGCAGGGAGGAGAGAATGCGAGTGACAGCAAGAAGGATTGAATGAAGGAGCGCGAAGAAAGGAAGACATCCCTGCGCCGCGCTCCTTTATCAGCGCTGTCATCTGGAGCAGGGCCCTGCCCGCATTGTCTCACCTTGGGCCGAACAAAAAAAGGGATTTTTGTTTTTGTGCGGATTCCTTTAGAGCTGCCAGGACCCGCACCTTAGGGGGTCGCGGGAGGCTGAATGCGCAGCTGACAGCCCCGCGGGCCCCGGGCGGTATCAATAACCCCCGACACTCGGCCCTTCAGCACAGCTCATGTGGAAGGTACGGCCTGAATATTAAAGCCCCGGGAAGGAGCCCGGGATGCCGCGGGGGGAGGGACGGGGCCGGGAGG
>WBMY01008971.1:63206-79098 GCA_013397315.1 Donacobius atricapilla
CTGAAAAATCCAAATCAACCCTGAAATAACCAATCCAGCCCAAAAAAATTCAAACCAGCCCCGAAAAAACCCAAACCAACCCCAAAAATTCAAACCAGCCCTGAAAAGCCCAAACCAGCCCTAAAAACCCCAAACCAGCCCCCAAAATCCCAATCCAGCCCAGTTTCCCCAGCACCAGGGGCTGGGATTAAAGGGTTTTCCTTGGGGCGCACTGGGAAAAGGCAAAGCTGACCCCGAAAGGATTTCAATTCCCTCCTTCCCTGCAGATCCAGGAAATCCAACCCCTCCTTCCCTGACACATCCCGAAATTCCAGCTCCATGCCCTGGAACCGTTCCCGGTGTTCCCAGGTCCATTTATCCATCCCCCATCCCGTGACAGCCATTCCCTGATCCTCAAAATTCCCTTGGGATCCTGGGATCCCCACGGGTTGCACTTCCACAACTGAAATCCGTATAAAATTCCCCAAATTTTGGCCTCTCCCTTCCCTTTGCCCGGCACACCAGGAAGTTCAGGAATCCTAAAAGGAAACCACCCCTGTGCTAAAATCCCAAACCTGAGGCCGGATTTTTTCCGGGAGTTTTCTTCCCAGTGGAGCCCAGGAAAGGGAAAGGACGCGTTTATAAATTGACTCCATAATCAGCTCGATAAAAATTCCCAAACATTTGGGAATATCACTCTGAGAGAGCTGGGCTGAGCGGGCCCACAGCATCCCAAGAATCCCTGGATTTAATTTGATTTAATCAACGCCTCCCTCTCCATGGGACCCTTCCCGTTTTGGCAGGAAAAATCCAAATTCTGAATGTGCAGCCAGGTCACTTCTACTCCATAGAAGCCGATTATTCCCCACATTCCAATAAAACCCAATCCCAAAGCTCCCCGTGCAGGAATTCTCTCAGCAAAATCCCTTCCCAGTTTATTTCATAACCCTCAGCCGCAGGATTGCAACGAGGGAGCTCCTCCTGATCATTTTGGGAGTGGAAAATAAAAAATCCCTCTCTGAGGAACCGGGAGATTTCATTCCCTGGGAATGGATATGCCCTCCAGACTGCTGGGAACAAACAGAATTATTGGGAAATTCCAAATGCTCGGCTGGCCACACTCCCGAAAATGCTGGAAAACAACTCAGGGCACTCTTTCCAAACTTTGGGAAAAGGGAAAAAAGCAACAACAACAACAACAAAAAGGGCACAAAATTCAGGCTCCTTTCTTTTCCCTTTTCCTTTGAACCCTTTGGAATAATTTGCCTTCCAGGGGCCCGGATTTGCTCCAGAGCTTTGGAGGTGGGAAGCACCGGGGGGATCAAATCACAACCAAATGGCTCCGGTTCCAAAGGGTTTCCAGAGCCTCTGGAAGCACCTGCCGGGTGGCTGCAGCCCCAGTGAGCCGCCCGCTCCCAAAATTCCGGCCGCTCCCTCCCTGCCCGGTGCCCAGAATCCCGGCCGGAATCCCGGCCAGGGCGGAGCCGGGCCCCGAACGCGGAGCTCGGGGACAGCTGGGGACATTTGGAGCCCCTGGATTGGGGAATCGGCGCCAAAGGGATCCGGGAAAAGGAAGGGGACCGGGATTTGTCCCTCCTGACCCGGTTCAGCTCTCGCAGTGCCTCGACAGCCTCGGGGACACCGAGAGCACTTTGGGGACACCGAGAGCCCTTTGGGGACACTGAGAGCCCTTTGGGGACACTGAGAGCACCTTGGAGACACCGAGAGCCCTTTGGGGACACTGAGAGCACCTTGGGGACACCGAGAGCAGCTCTGGGGATACGGAGAGCACTTTGGGGACACCGAGAGCACCTTGGGGACACCTGGAACCCTTTGGGGACACAGAGAGAAGCTCTGGGGACACCGAGAGCACCTTGGGGACACCGAGAGCCCTTTGGGGACACTGGGAGCTCTTTGGGGACACCGAGAGCACTTTGGGGACACCAAGAGCCCCTTGGGGACACTGGGAGCTCTTTGGGGACACTGGGAGCTCTTTGGGGACACCGGGAGCCCTTTGAGGACACCGAGAGCACCTTGGCCACAGCCCAGGCAGGGGTTGGGGTTGGGGTCTCCTCCCCTGGGGACAGGAGCTGCCCCCACCAGCTCTGGGGTCACACTGGGGACTGGGAAGGGAGGGAAGGAAAATTGCCCAGGTCACGGAATTGTGGGTTTGGGATGGATCACACAGACCCCAAAGGTTTGGGATGGATTGTGCAAATCCCAAAGGGTTGGGATGGATCACACAAATCCCAAAGGTTTGGGATGGATTGTGCAACTCCCAAAGCTTTGGGATGGATCACACAGATCCCAAAGGTTTGGATAACACAAATTCCATAGGTTTGGATAACACAAGTTCCATAGGTTTGGGATGGATCACACAACTCCCATAGGTTTGGATAACACAAATTCCATAGGTTTGGGGTGGATCACACAGATCCCAAAGGTTTGGATAACACAAATTCCATAGGTTTGGATAACACAAGTTCCATAGGTTTGGGATGGATCACACAACTCCCATAGGTTTGGATAACACAAATTCCATAGGTTTGGGGTGGATCACACAACTCCCAAAGGTTTGGATAACACAAGTTCCATAGGTTTGGGATGGATCACACAGATCCCAAAGGTTTGGATAACACAAGTTCCATAGGTTTGGGGTGGATCACACAACTTGCACAGATTTGGGAAGAACTGTGCAAATCCCAGAGGTTTGGAATGGACTGTACGGCTCCCATAGGTTCGGGATGGGTTGCACAACTTCCGTAAGTCTGGGATGGATCACTCCCCTCCCAGATGTTTGGGACGGATGGTGCAAATCCCAAAGGTTTGGATCCCGCAACTCCCCCAGGTCTGGATCCCACAGCTCCCGTCGGGGTTCCCAGGAGGAGCAGGGACGGTGACCCCGCTGCCCCTCTGGGGTTAACGCATCCCACAGGGTCAATCCTGCCCCGTTCCCCATTCCCAGAAGGGACCAGTGAATGGGGGAATTCTGGGATCACAGCCAGGGAATCCCCCAAAGCCGAGCTTTCCCTGAATGTCCTGTTTGGGATGAGCTTTGACCCCGCTCGTGGAGCATTAACAAGGCCCTTTCCCAATTAACACTGAAATTCCCGCCCTCCTGCACAGGGCCTGGAAGGGGATTTGGGATATGGGACCAGTCAGATGAAATATGGGATAAATCATGGTGGATTTGGGATATGGGATCACTCACAAGATGAAATACGGGATGAATCATGGCGGATTTGGGATATGGGATCACTCACAAGATGAAATACGGGATGAATCATGGTGGATTTGGGATATGGGATCACTCACAAGATGAAATACGGGATGAATCATGGCGGATTTGGGATATGGGATCACTTACAAGATGAAATACAGGGTAAATCATGGAGGATTTGGGATATGGGATCACTCACAAGATGAAATACAGGGTAAATCATGGAGGATTTGGGATATGGGATCACTCACAAGATGAAATACGGGATAAATCATGGTGGATTTGGGATATGGGATCACTCACAAGATGAAATACGGGATGAATCATGGCGGATTTGGGATATGGGATCACTCACAAGATGAAATATGGGATGAATCATGGTGGATTTGGGATGTGGGATCACTCACAAGATGAAATATGGGATGAATCATGGTGGATTTGGGATTTGGGGCCACGAGGACCAAAGCCTGTGAATCAGATTTAAGGGGTGATGACTAACGGGGATCTCCAAACCCATCCTCGTTTCTGGGCCGTGGTGAGGAATTCCCAATTCCCGGTCGCCTTTAAGGTCCCTTCCAGCCCAA
The DNA here is from genome assembly GCA_013397315.1 of Donacobius atricapilla. Lineage (NCBI taxonomy): Eukaryota > Metazoa > Chordata > Aves > Passeriformes > Mimidae > Donacobius > Donacobius atricapilla. The sequence continues at coordinate 66,990 of WBMY01008971.1, forward strand.
AGCATTCCCTGGCTGTCCGGTGCCATCCCCAGGACATTCCCGCTGTCCCAGGCTGCTCCAAACCCCGTCCGGCCTGGCCTTGGACTCGGGAATTGCGGAACATTCCGGCAGCAGAGCCAGATTTTCAGCCCTCAAATCCATAACTCTGTTCCATATATTTTAGGGAAAGCAGAGGGAATACGGGGAGCAGGGTCGGGTTCGGAGTTAGGGATTGGATTTGGGATGAAATAAGCTGGGAATGGGGCAAAATCGGGGATTTTTAAATCCATATCTGGAGCTGAGAGATGAAATTCCTTAAATTCCACAAACCCCGTAGTCACGGCAGAACCCCTCCTGTGTGAGCTCTGCTCCGAGGGTCTCCAAGGAGACCCCAAATCCAGGGAAAGGTGGGTTCCCGCTGGAGCACGGCTCCCCTTTCCCAGCTGTTCCCAGTTTTCCGGGAGCAGGGAGTGGAAGGGTCTCCCAGTTCTCCCACCGCGGGGCCGCTCAGATGGAGGGAATTAGAGCCGGACCTAAGCGGTTGCAGGTTTGGGAGCCGAGACAATCGGGAGCGAATTTCCAGCGGAGAATTCCCGGCCCCCAGGAGCGCACGGATTAATCGGGAGATGCGGTTGTGAGCACCGGCCTTTTCCTGTGCCCCAGGAAAGCGCAAACCCATTTTCCATGGATCAACCCCAATGAATCCCAGACCAGAAATGTGGGGATGCGGGAAGGGGGGGCAGGAACCGATCCCTGCTCTGATCCATGGAAATCTCCGATGGAATTCATGGATTTCTCCACCATCCACAAGAGATTTAGAGATGGGAAAGGAAGGGAATCGTATCCCAAAAAACCAAAACCCACAGGAGAGCGGGAAACCCGGGAGGTGCAGAACTTGTGAATCCCGGATCCCAAATCCCTCAAATTGCCCCTCAGTTTCCAGAACTCCCCAGAGCGAACCCGTTCCTCGCCCTTTGATCCCTGAGACTCTGCTCGCAGTGGGTTTGGGATTGTGGAGGAATTCCAGGAGACACAATTCCTTCCAGGAGACACAGTTCCTTCCGGGAGACTCAATTCCTTCTGGAACCGGGAGCTCCCGGGGGGACACGAGGTGGCACCTCCGGGCTTCCATCTCTTCCCATATAAAAATCCCGATTATTTTTCCCTTCTTCTGGGGCGCGGCGCCCCAAACCCCGCTGAGGATGCGCTGCTGACATTCCCAGATTTTCCAGCTGCTCCTGTTTCCCTGGAACCCTTCCCAAAATCTTTCCCTTCTGCCCCAAACCACAGACTCCCCATTCCCGGTGGAATAAACCCGGGAACATCTGCCCCACGCTCAGCGCTCCCGAGGGATTCCCAGCGGTCCCAGCAACATTTAATCCCGGATTTTTGGGGTAACTGGGATGTGGCCTGGAGCTCTCTGGGGCCCTTTTCCAGCATCAAAGCTCACGTTTGTGATGTTGAACCCGGAAATCTTCAAAAAGTTTTTGTAAATTAAAATTTGGGGGGGGGGGGGAAATGAGAAAAAAGGAGATACCAAAAGCTCTGAAGTGGCATTTTTGAGGCTTTTTTTGGGGAATGTGCTTTGATCTGGGGGTTTAATGGGAATAAAATTCCCTCCTCCTCCTCCTCCTCCTCCTCTCTGCACCCCTGCTGGAATATTTGCTGCCAGCAGGAGCAGGGAAAAACCAAATTTGACATAAATTGTCCCGGAAAACAAGTGAATAATGGCCCTCTGCTCTTCCCACCAGGAATGCCGGCTGGAGCTGGGAATGGCTTTATGGCAGGGCCCCATCCCCTCCTCAGGAGCAGAGGTGAGCCCTCAATTGTGTCCTTAATTAATTAATTAAGGGGAGAGCGAGCCCAGCTTTGCTCGGAGCGCTGGAACCCAGCTGGGGGCAGCAGCCTCTTGTTTGATGCCAGGAATATTCAGGAATGAGCTCCAGGCCCTGCTTTAAAACCCCCAAATCATCCCAAAAATCCCGATTTGGGGGGGGTTCTGCACCTTCCAACACCTCCGGGGGTCCCTCGGCTTTTCCCGGGATTTTGGCTCTTCCCAGCACCGCAGGAGGAGGCTTTGGGAGCTCGGCGGAGCCGATTCCCGGAATTCTTCTTAGCGGGCTGCCCCAATCCCTAAAATGCCGCTTACATCGGGAATCCTCTCAGGGATGGGGTGGGACGGGGCTCCTCGGGATCAAGCCGCCCACAGAGCTAAGCCTTGGCAGGCCAGGCTTTATTCCCGGGCTTTCCCTGTGAGCTGATTTCCCCCCAAATCTCCAGGCCCGCGCTGCACCTTTGGGTAAAACCCCCGTGGATGCCGCGGGAATTTGGGATTTGGGGAATTTGCTGCTCTAATAGCGGCAGGTTTTGGAGCAGAAGGAAAAGCCGGGGATGGGCTGAGCTCCAGGGATTCCTGCACAAGGTTCTGGCCTTGGCTGTGCAGCAGGAATTGCAGGAAAACCTTGGGAAAACCGCTTCCCTCGGCTTATCCCTGGCTCTTCCCTGCTCCGGGGCATCCCCTCATTAGCAGCCCCAAAGTCCAGGGAATTTCCATCCGTCCTTCCGTCTATCCTTCCATCCATCCTTCCATTCATCCATCCATCCACCCATCCCTTCTCTCCCCGTACAAAACCCACAGATTTATTCCCTCCGTTTTTCCTCTAAAATGGGAATTTCCAAGGCGAAGGCAGTGGGATTTAATGCCTGGAAATTCCATGATTTTCGTGGCTTGGAACCTCTCTTTTTCCCCTCATCCCCGTGCCTGCCGGGATTTTTCCACAGCCAGAATTTTTCCATCACCAGGGAATTTAATGGATCTACTTCAGCTTGCGCTAAATAAGGAATTCCATCTGTTAGCTCCAGATACTGATTTTTTAAAATAAAAAACCTGATTTTTTTCCCCCATCCCCAGGTTATTTAATCCCTAATTTAGTCTGGGATTTTCCCTGGGGCTCGGCCTGGCCGGGATTCCAGGCGCTTCCAGCGGCCCTGGATAAATCCCAGCCCTCAGGAATAGCTGACAACACCTGCTGGGCTGGGATGGCAACAAGTGATAATCCCTGGAGCAGTGAAATGGGATCCAGGGCCGCGGGATCAGCCTGAAAAACGCTCCTCGGCTTTGTGAGGAGTTCCTGTTCGCTTTTTGTGGGATTTTTTCCCTCTGGGAGCAGGAACAACCCCAAATTTGGGGCTTTCTCATCACCTCGGCCCCACAGCTGTTTCTGTTTTCCCCTCCTCATTAGGGATGCTCTCGGGCAAAGGCACCTCCCAGAAACCCCAGAAGATAAAAATCCAAATATTCCTGCGCTGGGAGGGCTGGAAAGGATCCCGTGTCCCACCAGAAACTGCGGAAATCGGGTCGGTAACGCCAGCGGGATCCCACAGAACATCCAGGATGCGTTTGCTCAAAGGGTTAATAATTAATCAATTAATTCATTAACCAGATTTCCCCGTTCCTCCCCAGATGAGGGGTTGGGAATGTGCTCAGCTTTATCCAACCTCGGCATCGTCCCTCCGGGGAGGCCGCACCGGGCTGGGGGTGGGAATTCCGGCCCAAAGCTCCCCTTGGGGCGAGGACAGGAACGGCCGAGCTGCCCCCGGACCCAGCTCCCCACATTCCCCCGGAGCCGATCCTCAGGGATTCCCCAGTTCCCAGCATTCCCCTTTGCCCGGGATTTTTCTCCCCTTGGGTTGGTATTTTTCCCTTGGGTTGGTATTTTTCTCCCTTTTCCAGGTGTTTTTCCCCTCCCCACTTCCATTTTGGGGTTTTTTGGGGTTGTTAAATCCATCAGTTCTGCCCCTGTGGCTCCGGCCCCACTCCCAGCCCCGTTCCAGGAGCTCCGGGCTCCTTTGGGAAGCTCCAAGCCCAGGTTTGGAGGATCAGGAGTGGAATCAGCCTCGAGGGGGCCCTGGGACAGCGGCTCCGGGTCTGGTGGGGCTGGAAAAGGGGAAATTTGGGATTTTTTGGCATTCCTTGACCCCCCAGTGCAGCACTCGGAGCCGTCTCTGGTTAAGGACTCTGAGGAGCCATCCCTGGGAAACGATCCCAAAAATGATCCCCTGCCCGTGGGGAGGTGTCCCAAAAAATGATCCCAAAATCCCTCCCCGTGGGGAGGCGACATCCCCCACGTGCCGGCAGGGCCCCCTGGAATGGGATCCATGGGATGGGATGGGATGGGATGGGATGGGATGGGATGGGATGGGATGGGATGGGGCCATGGGATTCATGGGATCCATGGGATGGGATCCATGGGATCCATGGGATCCATGGGATGGGATCCATGGGATGGGAAGGGAAGGGAAGGAATGGGAACATGAGGACTGAGGGGTTTGGCTGTGGGAATTGCGCTGGGAATTCTCTGCCCTCACCTTCTCAATTCCCTCCCTGCCTGGGTGTTTGTTGGCATCTGCACCCCTGGAAGTTGTTCCACGGGACAAAGGGTGACAAGGTCTCTCTTTCCCTGCTTTTTCCACTGTCGAGGCAACAAAACCTCCCCAGATCCTGACCCTGAGCCGCCCCCCACTGCAAACACACATGAAACACCTCCCAAAGCTTCATCATTTTTGTCTGAATTGAATCAATTTAATTAAATTTTGTCTGAGGTGCTCCCACAGCCCCTGGGAGTTTTCTGGGAGAAGCCAAAGCTGCTCGGTTCCACCCAGATTTGCTCAGCCCCGTTCCCTCCATCAGGGACAGGGTCTGGAGGGGCAGAATGAGGAGAACCCGACAGGGTTTGGGCTTGGATCTGGGGGTTTTTCCAGGTTTTTCATCCCTTTACCCTCTCTATGGGATGCTCAGGGGGTTTTCCCCCTCATCCTGGCAGCACAGGGCCAAAGACAGGATAGGGAAGAGTAAAATAAAATAAATCCTAAAATAAAATAAACCCTAAAATAAAATAAATCCCTCAAAGCCCATTAAGCAGAATTGCTCTGCGCAAACCTAATTGACCACGAGGGATCTCTGGGACAGGCAGGGCCATAAATCGTGAATTTACCGGTGGCTGTGGGGAGGAAAAGGGAAAAGGGGGAAAGGGAAAGGGCAAAAGGATGACAGAAGGGGGAAAGGGAAAAAGAAAAGGGAATGGAAAAAGGAATGGAAAAAGGGGGAAAGGGGAAAANAGGAGAATGAAGATGGTCAGGAGGGAAGGAAAAGGGATGGGAGGAAGGGAAAGGAGAGAGGAAAGGGAAAGGGAGAAGGGGAAGGAAAAAAGGGGAATGGAAATGGTCAGGAGGGAAGGAAAAGGGAAAAAGGACAGGAGGAAGGAAAAGAGAGAGGGGGAAGGAAAAGGAGAAGGGGAAGGAAAAGGGAAAAGGGGGAAGAAAAAGGCAAAGGAGAGAGGAAGGAAAAGGGAGAGGGAGAGAANAAAGGGAAAAGGGAAAGGGAAAGGGAACTCTGAGGTTCAGGGGCTCGCTCGGGGCCGGCGCTGCCCAGAAGGAGCCGGGCGCAGCATATGGCGCAGGGAGCGCGGCCGGGGGGACACCGCAGCCCCCCCGGCGGCCGCTGCTGTAAGGAGCTATTTATTCCTCCCCCTGCAGATGTCCGTGAATGCGGCAGGAGCAGGGGGAGCAGATCTTTGCGCTCGGGGAGGGAGAAGCAGCGCTCCTTCCTTTTACCATGCTGTTGTCTGGCTTGATCTTGTCACTCCAAAGGGCCCCATTCAGAGGTATTCATGCATCTGCCTCGGGGGGACAATGGCAGCTCAGTTTATAAACTGTCTGTCCAGTTGCCTGCGGCCTTTAGTCCTTTTGTTTTCGCCCCTCTTAATAAACTTTTTGGGGGAGTTCATCAATACGCTTGAATAGCTGATGTTCTCATTCTCAGGGAGGGGAAGAACAGAAGGGCTCGGAGGAGGGTTGTTTTTTTTTATTTTATTTTTAACAGAGGTGGGGGTGGCGGGTTGTTGCCCCTTAAAGGAGAACCGAGGCTTGAAAAGCGTCGGAATAAACCCGCTAAAAAATACCCACAAACCTAAACGAACCAAAACCGCCATTGAAAAGGGACGGGGAAAGGCGCAGCATTTAATTGCCCCCAAACCCCACCCCAAAGCAATTTTCGTCCCGCCGGCAGAATTGAGACGATCCCCGACTAATTTTACAGCTCTGCGAATATTGCGGGCAGAGGGATTGGGAAGGAATTTCGGAGAGCAGCCTCATTTCCAGGGGATTTAGGGCCGGGAGCCGCCTCTAACCTTTCCCCCCTCCCGTTCCCCCTTCCGCGGCCCTGGCAGGAATCGCAGCCCGGCGGATCCGTTCCCCGCACGCCCCCAAATCCCCGGGAAGATCCCAAAGCCCGAGTGCCCTCCGGAGCCCCCCGCTCGCCCGGCGCCTCCTTTGCGGCCGGGCCCGGGGCGGGGGTGCGGGGCTGCCCCCGTTTCCAAGGCCCGGCCCCCTCGCCGTGCCGGCTCCCTCTGTCCTGCCTTGATTTCTCTTTTAAGGCGCTGATTTTCCTGGCAGCGCCTTCTCCCTGCCCGCGGAGCCGCCTCGGAGCGGGGCCGAGCCGCCCCCTCCCCAGCGCTGCCTCCCCGGGCAGCCCCCGGCGGCTCCCGCTCAGCGCTTCAAGGCCCTAATGAGTGTTGACAAGTTTAATGAGTTTGTTTTAAAGAGGAAAAAACTGGTCAAGTCGAGATTTCCGAGTCAAATCCATTAGGGGGATCCCACTGCAACCCCTCGCGGCGGCCCGGCCGGGGCAGGGGCAGCGCCCCGAAACGGCACCCGAGGAGGAGGGAAGGGGGAAAATCACCCCCGCAAAACCCCAAAGCCACCCCGGCGGGCGAAGGGGAGCGTCCAGCGCCGCCAGAACCTGGCGGAACCTCCTCCTTTTCTGGAGGAAATTTCATTAAAAGCGCCCGCTGTGCCCCCCGCCCCCTTTGTGCCCCTCGGGGGGGCGTTGGCGGCTCCCCCCGCGGCAGGAGCCCCGCGGAGGTCACGGCGAGTCAGGCAGTCTGACTCGGTGAACTCTGAGCCGGCCGATCGGGGGAGGGAGCGGGGCAGGGGAGGGGGTTTCTCCTTTTTCAATTTCGCCACTTCCTAGGTCTCTCCATTGTTCCAATTCCAAACAGCTGCTGGTGCTAATCTTGCGCTTATTTGCAATCGGGGAAGGAAGAAATCCCCGCGGTCCGGGATCGGCGCTGCCCGGGGAGGGCCGGGGGCACAAAGGAGAGCGGGGCCACTGAACCCGCGGTGACTCCGAGCCCCGCGGCTCCCGCTCGGCCCCGCAGCGGCCCGGGCAGCTCGGGCTGCAGGTAGCGCCCAGCCGGACCCGAGAGGCTTTGGTTTGGTTTGGTTTGGTTGGGTTTGGTTTGGTTGGGTTTTTTTTATTCTTCCCAAAGGTTAAACTCCTCCATCCCCTCCAAGTCGGGGGGGAAAAGCCGAGGGGGGCGAGCTGGGAGGGGAAGGAGCGGCCACAAAAGCCCGGTGGGAGCTGCGCCCGCCAGGGTTTGGCTCGAGCTGGCTCCCGAGGATTTTATTATTTTTAAGCTGTTATTAGCAGGGGATGGAGAAATTAAAGGGCTGCAGGAACCTCGTGCCAGAGGAACCGTCCCGCTGGCACGTGTGCAGGTGGGGGAGCTCTGCCCCGCTCGGCCGGCGGGAGATCCTCTTTAACTCGTTTATTGCCCTAATTAACAGGGCCGGGGGTGCCGGGAAACGATCCCGGGCCCCTGAGCACCCCGAGGGAGGGCAGGGAATCAGCCCTGCCCGGCAGATCCCCCCCGGAACCCAAACCTCTGCCAGGAGCCCTCAAACGCGGGCTCCCCAAATCGCCGGCGTGGCCCCACGCGTGTCGGGGCCGTTTTTGGGGGGGCTCTCGGCGCGCCCGTCGGCCGCGGCCGGTCCTGCCTGGCCCGCGGGGCCTTTATTGGTTTACCGAGGTGTTAATCCGCTCACAATCGAGTTGTCTGACCACGGAGCCCCGTCTCTATTCTTGTTTACATCTAATTACGGCGCTGGAACGCCACTTCCCTTCCCACCCTCCCTCTCCGCCAGATTCCGGCTCCCGTGCCAGCCCTTCCCAGCAGGTAAAAGGCTCCTCGGAAGGGAATTCCGGCCGCCTGGAATTCCCGAGCGCTGCCCGAAGGGAGCCTGGCAAAGCCCCGGGGGCTCCGGGCGCCCCGAAAGTTCTCCGCACCCCGCCGCAGCGGNGGCCCCGGGAATGCGGCGGCTTTTCCCAAAGCAGAGGTGGAAAAACCAAAGGATGCCCGGCCCCATCCCAGCTCAGCCTCCCGCCGCCGGCGGCAGGTTCATCACCTTCCCCTCCACAGCATGACACTCAAATAATATTAAAAAAAAAAAAAACTTTACACTCGGCTCTCCGGCTGCCTTCATGGCAAGGAGGAAAATCCTCCGAGCGCGGAGACGCGGCCGCCGCAACCTCCGCGCGCTCCCCGCCAGGGAGAATTCGGTTTAAACCCTGACTTTAGGCTCCTCGGCAGTTTGAAAGCGGGTGCGGCAGGTCCTGCCCGCCTCGCCGCCAGCCTGGCCCTTTGTCCGGGATTTTCCTGCCCGCAGGGCCCGGCCCGGCTCCGGCGCCTCAATCCCTGAATCCGGCGCGGCTTTGGGGCTCCCCGGCCGGGAGCGGCTGAGACGCCGCTTCTCGCTCCAGGAGCGGCTCTTTGGAGGCTCCGCGTTGATTCAGGAGTAATGAAGGGCGGCGGGATTCCCTCAGGGATTNTGCGGGGACCGCCTCGGGCCCCCCCACGCCGCTGTCAGCGGCACCTCCGAGCTCCCCTCCAGTCAATTAACTCAATTACAGCCCGACAGCCCGGGAAGCGGCCGGGAGCCGCGCGAACAAAGGGCTTGGGGGCGCGGGGGGCGCGGGGAGCCCCCGGCCCGTGTCCCCGCACCGGCGGCTGCGGGGTTAAAGCCGCAGCGAGCTGCGCGCCTTGGCTGCGATAGCGTCTCAGCCCCGGGGCCATTCCTCTAAATCAATTTTCAAAACAATCAGTTTAGGGGCTTTTAATTAAGCTTTAAACCGGCGGTTAAAAATAGCAGTTTACTTCTTTGGGATGCAAACGAGGCGAGCGTAAAAATAAATCAGAGAGACGGGGCCCGCTGCCTTTTGGGACTCGGGGAGACGCAGATTAAACACGTCACAAGATTACAAGGATTTGTTTTCCCCCCCCCCCTTTCTTTTAACACTTATTCTCTCTCGCAGCAGCTGCTCTTTCCCTGCCAGGCACCGAACTGTCCGCGGCCCCGGGAATGCGGCGGCTTTTCCCAAAGCAGAGGTGGAAAAACCAAAGGATGCCCGGCCCCATCCCAGCTCAGCCTCCCGCCGCCGGCGGCAGGTTCATCACCTTCCCCTCCACATCATGACACGCAAAATAATATTAAAAAAAAAAAAATTTAAACTCGGCTCTCCGGCTGCGTTCATGGCAAGGAGGAAAATCCTCCGAGCGCGGAGATGCGGTCGCCCCAACCCCNGCGCGGAGACGCGGCCGCCGCAACCTCCGCGCGCTCCCCGCCAGGGAGAATTCGGTTTAAACCCTGACTTTAGGCTCCTCGGCAGTTTGAAAGCGGGTGCGGCAGGTCCTGCCCGCCTCGCCGCCAGCCTGGCCCTTTGTCCGGGATTTTCCTGCCCGCAGGGCCCGGCCCGGCTCCGGCGCCTCAATCCCTGAATCCGGCGCGGCTTTGGGGCTCCCCGGCCGGGAGCGGCTGAGACGCCGCTTCTCGCTCCAGGAGCGGCTCTTTGGAGGCTCCGCGTTGATTCAGGAGTAATGAAGGGCGGCGGGATTCCCTCAGGGATTTCGGGGCGGGTGAGCCCGGCGGAGCGGGGCAGCCGCGGCTTCTCCTCCCCGCCGGCCCCGGAGGGGTCACCCCGTCCTGGCCCCCCGGAGCCGCCCGTTCCCGGCCCTCCTGCGGCTGCAGCCCCGGTCTGTGACCGAATCCGCCTCCGGCCGCGCTCCAGCAGCCAGGGCTGCGGGGAGGTTTGTCCCGGCCCCGCAGATTTTGGGGCGAGGCTCTCGGGGGGTCGCGGCAGGCGCAGCGCGGCGGGGTGGGGCCCCCGCAGCACCCCCGCACCCCCAGGAGCGGTTCGGGGTTTTTCCTCCTTGTGCCCCCCTCTCCCAGCGGGAGAAAAGCGCCAAATTCCCCCTGGGGACGGGCGGAGAAGACCTTTAAAAAAACGTTAAATGGCACCATAAGGGAAAAAAAAACACCGAAAAAATATTAAATACAAACGGGGGGTGGGAGAGAGAGCGGGATGGGGAGGGAGAAAAACCTCTCCCGGATGGATCCGTCCCTCCCCAGCCTCTCTCCCGTGCCTTCCACGCCACTTTCAGGCACTTTCCGCCGCTTTTTTTCCGCCGCCGCTTCCCGAGCGTCTCCCCCCGCTGCCGGAGCTCCTTCCCCCCCTTCAGATCTCAGCGTGTTTGCTCTTGACTTCATCCACTAAGTCAATAGTTTGGAGATGCCCTCATCCTCAGAGGCCCGAGCCCCCCGTGTCCCCTCCCTGTTTTCTGCGGCGGATAATGGCAGCCTTTTGTCGTGTAATCAAGCTCCCGAGGGGTTGGGAGACAGATATAGATTCTTGGCATTTGTCGGTGAAAATGAAAGCTGGATTAGGCAGAGGCGGCTGCACACTCCATGGTAAAGGACAACAACTATTCCCCCATTGAAAGTCCCATTCTGGTTTGGTTATTTTATCTCTAAAAGTTGTTTGTATTTCTAAAGTGGCCATTGAGGCACTTAGAAAGTGTAGCAAGCTGTAAAGCCGCGCTCGCCGGGAAAGGCGGGCGCACAAAAAGGCCCGGGGTTAAGGGGAGAAAACAGAGCGGGGAGAGCAGAAATACCCGCGGAAAAAAAAATATAAAATAAGGGGCAGAGAGGAGGGGGCCGGAGAAAGAGTTTAAAAGGATCCAAATCAGCCGGGGGAAAGTTTAAAATCGCCGAGAAAACTCGCGGAGCTCCGGCGGCCGCCTGAGGAGCGAGCCCGGGGCGCCGCTTTTCCCCGTCTCAGCCGGGCGGGGGGAAAAGGAAAAGTCACCCCGAGACTGCGGCTTGGGGCTCCGGGGAGGATTTCTGCTCCTGGCGGCCGAGCGCCGAGCCCGGCCCGCTCCCAGCTCGGCGCTGCGGTTGTTTCATCCCTTGGGATTGATCCCAACCGAGGAATCCCCGCTTGATTCCCCGGCGGAGCGGGGCAAAAATTGGGGAATTTTTCCCTCTCTGCTGCGTGAACCTGGGAGCGTTTTCCCTCGGGAATCGCGGAGATTCGGGAGTTATTTTTATATCATTTTCCCCCGCCAAAAAACATCCCCGGGGTTTCACCCCCCGAGGATGCGCCGTCTCTTCCCCTCCGCAACCCCCCCGCGGTGAATTTGGGACGGCAAAAACCGCCCGGCTGGGTTTGTTTATTCAAAATACAACCGAAAAAACACCACCCACAACAAACCGGCCAAACAAACCGTTTGTCACAGCCCGCAAACTTTCCTCCGCCTTTTGCCTGAAGTTTTCGGGCGTGGAAATCGCCGCGATCCCGCTGCGAGCACAGCGAGCCCCGCGCGGGGGAGGGCTGGAGGCTGGAAGGAGATTAAGGGGAAAAAACTCCGGGGGAAAAAAGGGGGAAAAAAAAGAAAAGGAAAAGAAAAAAAAAAAAAAGCAACGGAGCAAGCAGGTACAACCCAAATATCCGCATTCCCGGGGAAGGAAACGGGGGGGGTTTGGAAGCTTCAAATAGCTCAATTTGCTGCTTTTTAGCATCAAACGGCATCATCTGCGGGAGTGGGGAAGGAATTTCAAAATAATTAAATCGCCGCACGGGAAAAGAAAGAAAAAAAAAAAAATCACGAATCCCTGTGGAAAACGCCGGCCCGGCGCTGAAGGCGAGATAAATATGTACAAATAAACATAAATATTCCTCAAAGATCGGCAGCTCCCGCAGCTCCCGCAGCTCCCCGGATCATCCCGGGCCCCGCAGGGGTTGGGGGTCGTTCATTGAGCCCCCCCGGCCCCACGTGCGGGGCCCGATTGAAGCATCGCTGTCCCCTGGGTGTCCCTGGGTGTCCCTGGGTGTCCCTGGATGTCCCTGGATATCTCTGGATGTCCCTGGGTGTCCCTGGGTGTCCCTTGGGTGTCCCTGGATGTCTCTGGGTGTCCCCTGGATGTCCCTGGATGTCCCTGGATGTCTCTGGGTGTC
>WBMY01008974.1:0-47266 GCA_013397315.1 Donacobius atricapilla
CAGACTATGATTCTTCCTTTTTTCTTGCTAAATTAAAAGCCAGAAAGATGCATTTCCAGATTCAAGCAAGGATGTCTAATTTTTACTAAGTAGACATTTAAGTTAGAAACTATAATATTTAAAGTTTTTCTGAAATGGATATTAAAATAAAAATTGATGCAGTAATTCTATTAAGATGTCTTAGAACCTCGTCACCAGTAAAAAATAAAAAGTCCTTTANCAGTAAAAAATAAAAAGTCCTTTAGTGTGAAGCTATGCATCTTTAAAAAGTAAAACCCCGTACTTTAAAATCCACAAGCCCTTATGTAATCATATAAAAAACTACATTTTAAGAAGCTCACAAATACAGTGTCAGGCGGGCTGTGTTTATAAAAACTAAAAATCACAAACAAACTATGTCTCTTGTAAAAAGTTACCAGAAAAATCAAGAGAGACTTGTCTCTCTCAAAAAACTGAATCAAAGACTATTTTATTAAGTAATGCTGACTTAAAAGTTCTAATGTTTTGTCCCTTTACATTGTTTTTCGTAGAAAAGTAAATTGTTGCTAAAAAAGAAAAGGAGTTGTTTTTGAAAAGGTTTCCTAGTTAGTTTTTGTTTGTTTACCTTTACTGTATGTTAATAAATCTAACTGTTTCTATTTTTAAACTGAACCAATTTTACGTCTTTCTTTTAATCCTATTCCACTAAAATAAAAATTAAGCAAATGTAATAACCACTACAGGCTGAAAAATCAGGGTGACATATCTAGAACCAAATATGAAGTAGTTCAAAAACATAAGCCTGTGCTCAGATACTCTGATACCAATTTTAAGAAATTTCTTACATCATTAGAAAGAGAAGTAGGAGGAGAGCAAAGTTGTTCATTTGAAAGGTATTCTAAACCAACAAAAATAATACCATTTACTTGTCTACCCTGTTCTTCCCACCAGAAAAGTTATGGTGTCAAACATAAAGTTGTGACTAGATATAATAAAATGGAATAGATAGACCTAATAATTATTACAAGTCGCTATTATTAATAACTCTGGTAATTAGGGCAAACAACTATTGAAATACTTATTTACTTGATTTGAAAATAACAGAGCCTAAAAATTGCCTGGAATTTCAAGAGCACAGTCTTGCTCTTAGAAAGACTGGTGACGTTAATATTGCTTGAGTGGTCTGGGTTTCAAGGCTCTCCTAAGATGAGGAATCAGACAGTTGTAAGAGCCTTTGCAGAGATCACTGGAAGTTGCCTCAGAGAATTACACTGGCTATCTGCTCTTTCTCTGTCATGTAAGATCTGGTGTAGCCCAGTGAAAAGACAGTGGAGGAGCTCGCTAGAGCTCCTCCTGGAATGCTTCTAGCATTCCAGCAACAACTGCAGCAAGGGTTTTAGTTAGGAAGTCAGTCTCCAACCCAGTGCATTCTGTGTAGATTCATTTGCAACTTGTAGTGATATACAGAAGATCTACAAAATGGGAAATATTCAAAATCCAAAACCAATGGTTTCTAAATCTTCTGTTTTATTTCTCCTCAATTAATTGTTTGTGGTTGGCCTTGTTTTAATTAGATTTACTTCTATCACCAATATATGATAGGTGACACTGATACAATATTGCTGAAACCATTATTGACTCCTAATGAAAGAGTTATGAGAACAAAGAGCAATGAGAATAAACAGTAAATCCCTTTCCCTCCCATCCATTTCCCCTTCCTTTTTCCTTTTCCAAAAACCAACAAAAGGAAAAGGAGAATAGAATTTATGATTCTATGATTCTTCCCCTTTTCCTTTTATCTGTTTTAAGGATAGTTTATCCTCCTTCTCTAGACAGATCTAGTCTGCTATTATATAAGCTGTGGATAAATGATATTTGCCATGCATTTATTTGGAACTAAGAGAGTCTTGGTACAGTAATGATGAGAAAAATCCAACCAAAAATCAAAGGCAGAATTGACTGTCATATGCATATGCTTCTTCTTTCTATGTACAATATTTGTATAATATGTAGACACACAGAGATGTGTATGGTATATATCTTTTATCTACATATATACAGATTACATATATATGCAGAATGTCCACATCAATCATCTAGTACATAATGTGTACATATAGTATGTATATATTTTATATGTATGGTACACAGTCCACATATACACTATGGTATAGGAATACTAAAAATGTTTTTCTCCTTAGTATGTTAAATTAGCTAACATTTAAAAGCATTAAATAGATTTTGTATTATTTCAGTGATTTTTTTCTAATTCAGTGAGATTTAGTGAAGTTACATGAATTTTAAATCAGTATGAAGGTAGAAAGAAGTCATTCTAGTTAAAGATTGTAATAAAACAAGATTCTGTGTCAATTCTTTTCCCATTTCTTTCTTTCAGTTCCACATCTGCTATTCCTCTCTCAGTGTTTTTTCTTTATTGTTTTAATCACTCTTTATTTCATGTAATTTATTTTTTAACATTTTGCTGTTCTGTATGATTATTTTTCATTGCACCAACAGCTTCCTTCAAATTAGTAATTTTATTAAAATTCTTTCTCATCTCAGCTGAAGCATGCAAGACTAGCATCCTTTCTAACAGAATCTCTTTTGGATGTCATCTTTTTATTCCAGACTGTTTTCACTTTTCTGGTGAGTTGGCCTCAATTAACAATTAAGCACCCACTAGCTGCTGTCTCACTCCTTGCCCCCAGAGGAAAGTAGAGGGAAACTGTAAGAGCAAAAGGAAAACCTTTGGGCTATGGATAAAGATAGTTTAAAAGAAAGAGGAAAGACAGGGAAAAAATCACCAAAAAACAAGCAAGGGATGAAGAGGTAAGTACTTACTGCCTCCTACCAGCAGAGGAAGAATGGCTGGTCCCTTACAGACTCGCTGGGTACTTTGGAAACTCTATGCCCTGCTTTTATTGAGCATGATGAGTTGTGGGATTGAGTGTGACGTAGTATGGGATTTTCCTTTGGTAGCTCAGGTCAGTGTCTTGTGTCTGTTCCCAAACTCTTGCCCACCTCTAGCTGCCTTGCTGGTGGGCAGCAGAGTGAGAAATAGAGGTGGTCTTGATGTATTGCTCAGCAGTTGATAAAATACTGCTGTGCTACTACGGCTGTTTTAGCCACAAGTGTAAAACATGCTGCAAAGGTGAACTGTTATTAAGAAAAGTAGTCCTGTCCTAGCCAGACACAGTAAAACTTTTACTGCTAAACTTGGGGAACGTATGGTGCCTTACACTTAATATAAATTTTTTGTGATGTCTCCTTGGCATTTTCCAGTAAGAATTCTGATTTATGAGAATTCTGTTTTACTCTATTTTGCTTCTACTAGAAGAAGGGTGTCTCTTGGTATATTTTATCTATTTTGTTCCACTTCTTTTGATGGAACCGACCCGAATTTCACCCCTGGTTGTATTTAATTATTGTACCCTCCCCTCCTTCTCCTTTGACTCTTGATTGCTCCTCCAGAGAAAGCTGGGGCTGTTGACTATTGTAACAGTTCTGCTTCTCACAGAGAAGCCATGCCTGTCTATATTGTATATTCTACTTCTCATATGCTGTAACAGTGTTATATAGTTTGTGTGAGATGTCAGAAAGTGAAACTGATTAGCATTGAGAAGTTTATATATTGCACAAAAATAATAGCAGGAAGACATCAAAACTCCTTATTCTCAGATGAGTTTCCCTAACCAATGTAATCTCATGTTACCTCATGCACATGTTCATTTTTCTTTTCTTCTTGTGACTTCACATTTTTGAAGCTGTATCATTGATCAGAAAAGAAAAATTCTGGAAAAGATTCCCTGTCTTTTATCTGGACAAACCTGTACCTTGATGAATTAGGAAATTCTCAGGGAAATTTGGAGATACTTTTTTTAACTTTTGACGGAAGAAACTGAAATTAACTTTGTTCCTCTTGAGCATGTCTTTCCTTTCTTAGAATTGCTGTTGTGTTACTAAAAATGTACAATGCATAAATTTACAGACTTCCTCCTCTCATATGAATAATGGCAACATGAGAGAGGGCTGTAGGAGTGCTAGTCCTCTGTATAAAAGTGAATTTAATCCAAAGCCATCTGCCTCAAATCTGTTCTTAAATTCAAAACAGATATTAAGAGGTGTACTTACACTATTTTCAAGACTCTTCAGTACTTAGCAGTAGAGCTATGAGAAATGCACTATCCACGCACTATCATGCTCCTAATCTTAAATGGTGAGAGCTTCAACAAAATTATGCATTATTCTGTTGAACTGAAGAGAGGCACTGTAGCATGAAAGACTTTAAATTCTGTAATGCAAATTAGACAAAGACAAGCCAGATTTAAACATGCCTCTGAAACAGACAACAAGCTATTCTTTCCAAAATCTGCAGTGTATTTCAGCGTATTCTTGTTGTTTTGATTATGAGAAACCAAAATACTAGATAGGCATGGGTGACAGCTTGCAATGTCTCCTGTCTTCTTTTCAGACACTGAAGGCTTTAATTTCAGTTTGTTTTGTTTTACTCTGCTTTTTTTAGCAGTCCTTACCACAAAAGTGACATCCCTGCTTTCAATAGCAAGAGTTCTTTCACCTCGTTCCCTCTAAAATCTTAATATAGTCTCTCTCAGCCTGGGTTGATGATGTATAAAAGTCATTCTGCTTCTGTCATCCGCACTTTTCACTAGAAATAATTTCCTTGCGTAATAAAAGGATAAGGCAAAGTTTGCTTATTATATTTACATCTGAATCCTAGTATGATTGATTCAGAAACACACAGGCCTGTAATACAGTATTGGTGTTGCTAATAACAAGCCATAACCTTTTTAGAGAATTTACAATGCCTAAGGACTAAGGGAGTGAAAGGGTGATCCTAACATAAGGAAAGTGATATGAATAAAGTGTGTGTATAGCAATTTTAACTGTGCTATTAAGCTTCCTTTCCTGTAAAGATGGGATCTAGATTTACAGTGATTCTTGAATTAGACTAGCATGAGGCAATAAAAACAGTGATAGCATTGATGTTTTCTGAAAGCAGTGTGAATAATAAGGATAGAGAGGAAAATATTTCTCATGTTAAAGTTTTGGGGAAGACAATTTTTCTGTATTATAGATTAGACACTTAAAAATCCTTTAAAATCAGTGCGCATGACTTCTGAGTGTGTATTAGTTTAGCATAAATGGTAGAAAAAACCAATTGTTAATCCATTTTAGAACTAACAGCTAAGCTGGCCAATCAGGTAAAAGGTGTACGTACACCCTCTGGGACACCGCTTAAAAACAAGAATCTTGAGAAACCCGCCCTCTTTCCACTGACTTCTGCCATGAAGTAACATCGCGGCCGGGCCGGGAGGGCCCCGGGCCCAGGGGCCGGCTGGCCCCGGGAGGCCCCGGGAGTCCCCGGGAGCCGCGGCCGGGCCGGGAGGGGGCCCGGGCCCTAGGGCCCCGGGAGTCCCCGGGAGGCGCCGGGAGTCCCCGGGAGCCGTGGCCGGGCCGAGGGGCCGAGATCAGGGCCAGCCCTCCGGAGAGCCGGGCGATCTAGGGCATCTGAGCTCGGCGGACGCCGCAGAGAGGGGGAGATGGCCCCGGCCTCTTCCGGGAGCCCCCGGGTCCCTAGAGAACAGCACCGAGCCCAGGCTGAGTTAAAAACGCACCCCATAAGACCGAGGGGTGGAAAAGGAAAAAAAAAACTCAGGCTCCTTTTTGGAGCTGCTTTTTACATCTCGCGGATCTGCCGCTTTCGGAGTTGCCGCGGCTGCGGCTGAGACCACGTGGCGTGTACAAGCCCGGGCAAGTTCCTAAACATTAACTCTTTCTTAACACCGACTGAGACTGTTTCAAACTCTACCCCTCCTCAAAGAGAGAAGAAGGGCTAAATCGGAGGCATGCAAAAGGATTATATGAAGATATCAAAGTCAGTAAAGAAAGAATGACTTTTTGAGTAAGAAAGATAACAAGTTGCCTTAGTTTAGGGCTTTAAATCTCCTTAATTCATAGTAACAGACTATAATTCTTCCTTTTTTGCTGAATTAAAAAAAAAACGAGGAAGTGCGTTTTCCAAATTCAAGCAAGGATGTCTAATTTTTACTGAGTGGACATTTGAGTTAGAAGCTATAATATTTGAAGTTTTCTAAAATAGATGTTAAAGTAAAAATTGATGCAGTGATCCTATTGAAATGTCTTAAAACCTCGTCACCAGTAAAAAATAAAAAGTCCTTTATTGTAAAACTGTGCATCTTTAAAAAGTGAAACCCCGTGCTTTAAAAATCCACAAGCCCTTATGTAGTCATATAAAAAGCTACATTTTAAGAGACTCACATAATGCAGTGTCGGGCGGGCTGTATTAGTTGAGCTAGAAGTCACAAACAGACTGTGTCTCTTGTAAAAAGTTACCAAAAGAATCAAAAAAGACTTGTCTCTCTCAAAAGACTGAATAAAAAACTATTTTTATTAAGTAATGCTGACTTAAAAGTTCTAATGTTTTGTCCCTTTGCATTGTTTTTTCGTGGAGAGGTGGATTGTTACTAGAGAGGAAGAAGAGTTGTTTTTAAGAGAGTTTCGTAGTTAGTTTTTTTGTTTGTTTACCTTTACTGTATGTTAATAAATCTAACTGTTTCTATTTTGAATTAAACCTGTTTTGCTTTTTCTTTTAATCCTATTCCACTAAAATAAAAATTAAGCGAATGTAATAACCACTACAGAGTGTGACCCAACAAGGTGCAAATTATCTGTATTATATTTTTATGATTATGTAATTGTGTAGAGTGAGGTAATTGAACAGTTTTACCCCTTCCCCAAATCATGACAAAAATAAGCACTGTTAAGATTAGTTAACTTCTTTATAATTTGTATGATTTCAAGATTAACCATGAAATTAGGAAGCTTGTTAATTTTCAATGATTTAACTTTGCTAGAAAGCATATTTCAATACCCTCACTTTTCCTTTAAAGATGTGTATTAATTGTAAGAAATCTCTTCTTTTTTTGCTATTTAACCCTGCACTTTTCCATAAAATTGAGAGAAAGTTAATCAACAAAATTTGTGAAATGATAGAGTTCTGAACAATCAAGGTTAAATCAACTTCAAAGGAAAGTAATTAGCTAAAACATTAAAATGAAAGCAAATAAATAAAATTGCTGCAAACCTTAACCTCAGGAATTAATCCAGGAAAAATGCAAAATGCACTTCAGATTTCAATGTCAAGGATATAAATTATGAAACTTGATTAAAAACGGACACAGACCACCTGATTATAAAATAATATCCCATAAATAGAAAGTTTACAAAACCATGGAAACAAATTAAAAAGAATTATTGCTTTTCACTTTTTGTTTGTTGTTCATTCCTTTGTACATTTCATTTATTCGGTATGAAACCTCGAGATAAAAAGATAGAAGAAAAAAGAAACACAAAGTTCTTCTCTTTGGTTAACACTTCAACATAAAATCAATTTTACTAATGAGACAACAATAACTGAAGAAATGCCCTAACTGAAAATAAAAAGCTAAAACCTTTTTTTCAAAAGAAAATACAATTTGTGTCAAGAATAACAGTTTCAAGTGACTCTCAATCCTTGTATGTTCACAGTTGAAGTGCATAGATATTCAGTTACTTCTTTAACCTTCATCATATATTCTTCAATATGTGTTTCACTGGAGTAAAGAGTCTGTAGCTGAAATGTGTGTAAGCAGTTGTGGCCTGTGGGGGAAACACCATGAACTGCAGTGTGTCTGGGTCCAGGCTGCCTCAAGACAAGGGAAAACCACAGTGGAAAATATTAATTGTGAGTCAAAATTTCACTACACTACACCAAACTTGATCCAATCACAGAAGAAATAAGAGCCCCTGCCAAAACTTATCTAAGAAAGACGCTAGCAACTCTTAGAGGCTGAAGAGCCATGCTTTAGGAAGGCACTCCATGAAGTCCCTAAATCTCTGGGGTCTCTGGGAGGATTGTGCCAATGCAGGGACACCCCTGAGGGACCACAGTCCCTGGATGGCCCACATTGGGTAGGGAGCAACCATGAGGGACTGTGGCCCCGGGTGACCCAGGCCGGAGAAGAGCACAAAGGACTGAAGCAGCAGAAATCATTCAAGGCAGAGATATCACCTCAACCTCCTAAGCCACTTAACACCTGGCTGGATGAACTGGACAGACTGAGTATAAGATGTGGTCAAAATATGTGAAATTGAAAAAGGAGAAAGAAGACGATATTTATGTAGATGCAGGGGTGTGTGTGTGTGTATGTGTGAAAGCACGTTGAAATGTGATTTTTTTGTGTGTGTGTGTGCGAGGTTCTTTTTTTTCCCTTAATACCTTAAAAATGTGATCAGCCATTTGTGTTGGATATCAGCAAATAAAGGTAGGTAAAATTCACACTTCTAGAGTTTTTTTCTTGCCTGTGACAGCAATATACAGGAAATATACTATAGTGTTTGCATGAAAATTGCATACCATTACACTTATGTCCACTTCAATTTACAAAGTATCTATCTTCACATTATTAGCTTACAGTAAATACAGCATTATCTTAAAACCATATTTGGAGTTACAAGTACAGAAATATACAGAATAAATATACCCCTGTATTTCCTCCTTTGAGTAAATGTTTAAATACATTACTTCTAGTAAGCTAGAAGCTAACAAACAGCTAGCAAACTTCAATGTAATTTTACATATATTTTATAGAGTTGTTGCTGTATTTTAAACCCACTGGTAATTAAGCACCATGCATCTGCTTGCTCATTTTCCTCTGATGGGATGAGAGAACTAGAAGAATAAAAGTAAGAAAACTCATGGCTTAAGCTAAAGGCAGTTTAGTAGGTAAAGCAAAAATTGAAGGCACAAGCAAAGTGAAACAAGGAATTCATTCACCACTTCCCATGGTCAGGGAGATGAAAGAAAAGCCAGGCTCCATCCCATGCAGCAGTGACTTGGGAAGACAAAACACCATCACTCATCACTGACTGTGCCCCTCTTCCTCCTTCTTCAACTAGCTTTTATTACCGAAGATGATGTTGTGTGGTATAGAATATCCCTTTAGTCAGCTTGGGTCACCAGTCCTGGCTGTGTCCTCTCCCAGCTTGTTGTGCGTGTCCACCCCACTCACTGGTGGGGTGATGTGAGAAGCAGAAGAAACCTTGACTCTGTGTATTAAATCAATTTCATTGCACAATTTTTATAGTAAGCTTTACTTGACATAAATAGACGCTTCAGTGTGACTTCAAAATGAGGAATATTGGACATATTTTAATTATATTAACATGGTGGATTTCTTGTGTTTTTCTGAGTATAAAAAACTGGGTTTTTTTTTTTTTTTTTTTTAGCTGCTCTTGTTATTATTTTGTCCTGTCTTGGTATGACAACAGCAAGATACAGGCACAGCAGGAGCAGACTGTCTTTACTGTTCTTCCTGCAGGGTGAAATATTCTTTCTGCTGCTAGACCTTGTTTTTAACTGATAGTAGAGCATAGGGGAAGAATCCTTCAGTAGTATACTGATGTCAAGAGAAACTAATTGCTGTGTAACATATTCTATGGGGGGTTTTTTTTGCAGTGTAGTTCTTTTGTCAATGGAACTGCTAATAAGAGTTTTAACCCTGATTTAAGACAAGAGGCAGTAGCCTCTTTCAGCTAAGATCCTTCCCACATGCTGTTAACAGTGGAATGTTATTAAAGGGAAAAGTTTGTTAAGCACATCCATGAATACCCAAAGCTGGTCTTAGTGAACTTTAAACAGCATAAGAAAGGATAGCTCTGACCATACATGTCTTTAGCTTTAGCAGTACTCTCTTGATTCCTGTATTTATCCTGCTTCTGTTATGATTCAAGCTTGCAGCTGGCACTGAAGAGCAAAGAACAGAGTAATTTCAGGCTTCCTAATATATGCTTTTGATGATTAGATGATGTTTAAGCTGAAAGTACATTAAGAAATTTCAGCATGATCCAGGAGATGTAAAAATAAATGAATTGACAGATGAACCCAGAGATGAACCAAGGCTTATTTTCTTCCTTTTAAAATCCCCTCTCATTTTCAGGATTTATACCAGTTGCCATATTTCCTTGATTAGTAGGGAAATCATTATTTCCCTAAAAAAATCTTCTCTAAAATTATATAAGTTATATTTTACAAGATTGTTAGAGTACTGCATAACAGTTTTATAAAAGAATTTTAATCATAACATTCAATGGAAGGTAGACAATAACCATGCAAATACCTTAAAAACCTATCCCATTCTCCTTGTAAGATGTTACTGTCATATGAGAAAAGTATGTGCATAAACATGTATGTATAGAAAACTCCTTGAGAGCAGTGATGGCAGCAGTTAGATGGTGCTTTGGCAGTACCATATAACCTAAAGTTGTTTTAGCCATATTTCAATCTGTCAGTAATCTAATCATTCACTTGTACAAAACTTCTTTCCTTTTATTTGGAAAGCCCAAGTATTGAAACTTCATATTCTGTCTAATATTAAGGACAGCTTTCTTCCCTCTCAGAAAAGAGCTGTGTGTTTTTTTAACTCACTCAGTGCTTTGGATCCACATCCTAACTTTTAACCTTGTAATATGAGGCTCTGTGCTTTGTCATGTTTGAACACATAACCTTTACGTGCATATAAATGTTCAGAAACACATGTACATAATGGTAGGTAAATTAATGGTAGTTCTGGATGTCTTGAACAGCAAAGAGAAACAAATCTAAGTTGAAACTTTTCCCACTTCTTTTCTGAAAAAAAATCATAAATATAAAATACAGTATTTCCTTCCACACCTCGTAGATAATCAATTATCAGATCACTGATATATATATTTTCCTTTTTAGATAGGAAAAATATAAATTTTTGTAGTAAGACTTGTGCATCCTACTTTCAAATATAGAAGCAGGGTTTTTTTTGTTTGTGTCTAATACTGAAGACAACTCTGAATAAGATTCCCTGATACATTTCATCATTTTATAGTCTATATAAAATTTAAGTAAAACAGGAAATACTCAACTGTCTTCTTTTTACTCGATAGTTTTCTCTAAATTTAAGGTGCATTAGATCACAATTCTTTATGGATAGAAAATTAGGTCAGAAACATCTTAATAGTGCTTTCCTTTAGCCTCTTTTTCTACTCAGCTTCCCTACCGAGGAAGATATTTTCACAGAATACGCCTTACCTCTGTGTTATTATTTCAGGAAAATACTACCAATCTAATTATTAAGTATGCAATGATTAGGTATGGTTTACTACCTAATTGGTAGTGTGTTTAATTGAAGTCCTGTAAATACTGATTATGAGATTAACACTATTCATTTTTTTCATTTGCTTAGCTGATTGATAGAAGCTGCACTTAGGAAAACAGTGTATGATGCCCAGACTGGTAAGGTTAAAATTGTTACTTAAAATGATGATGTCAGAAGTTTATGAAAGTTTTGGACAACTACCTCCAGATCAATAGGATTACACTCAATAAAGTCTTTGAAAGAAGAAATCAAATACATAGCTGCAAAATGAGGAGAAAATGGCTGCACACATTTGTTGTAGAAAATAATGTGGAGGTTATTATGGACTAAAAAGTATTTTTGAAAAGATAAATCTAATTCTGAGGCAGACTAACAAGATTGCTACATGTCAGTCAAAAATAGTAATAGCAAATAGAAATAGTGAAAGAAAAGTGGATTTCTAGTATCTGATGTTGGTGGGACTGCAAATGTAGCAAAGTGTATTTTATAAGAATGTTGAGAAAAATCTTACATTTTTAAAGCAGTCTCATCATCTCCTTTCCTCCCCAGTTTCTCCAATGAAGAAAATGTTCAAGAAGGAAGATACCTTATTATGTTGACTTTCATGCACCAACTGTTAAGGGAGATATTAGAGGTCTGGAGGAAAGGAAAAAAGAATAATTGAGTAGAAGTAGAATTGAGAAGAAAACAGAAAACGTGCCTTTGAGAGAAGATCTAGGAAGACTAAATTCAGAAAATTTGTTTCAGCAAAACTGGTGAAGTAATTGCTTTCTTCAGCAAGCTGGGTAATAAAAATTTATGGGGCAAGAGGAAAAAAGCAAGTATTTTCTAAATACAACTTTTTGAGGTCTCCCCCTCTGGAGGTTTTTAAGAGTGGATTAAACAAACAAAACATAAGTGTTCTTATCCTCCCTCAACAAATGATTGACTATCCTCCCTCAACATATTAGGCTTCCTCAAACTACCTTCAAGACCCATATATTTATGGCTAAATGATTATGATGGGTCATATGATATGTCAGTTTACCTATGGTCTGGATATAAGATTATGAAAATACATCTTAATAGTAAACTTTTTAATGTGTAACTGCCCTGTTGTAATTTGCAAGAATTGAAAAGACAGTGAAATATCACCTGATTTCAGAAGGGCTTTGGCCCTTTCATTGCCGTTTAGGTAACTTTTATTTATCTTTTGTTTACCGGTAAAGAAATAATAAATTCGTCTATGGATTCAAAATTTTTCTATAGATTGATATTTACCTGGGATACATTAGTAGGACTGAATTTCTGAAAAGCATCTGCAGGTTTTAGGATTGTAAATTCCACTGAAAATTAATATTCACTGAAGTTATCCAAGAGTTTTTCCATTGAATGTATATCTCTTAGGGATAAATAGCCGGGACGTGTGGGGACGAGGGGTAGTGCGTCATGCAGAGAAGGGTACATATAGTGCTTGCATTAGGTACCACACTGTTGAGATACTCCAGGTTTAGTTTAGGGGAAAAGCTAACAAAGTAGATGGTGTTGTGGGAGTCTACTGTAGGTCACCCATCAAATATCATGGCACCAATGTGTTACTGTACAAGGCATTAAGAGAAATCTCTAGATCAATTGCTCTTGGCCTTACAGTTGACTTCAGCTTCTTAGAGCTTAACTTTGGACTATCATACATCATACACAAACAGGTACAGGAAATTCCTGAAGCAAGTTGAAGACAATGTTTTGATAAAGATACTAACACAGCAAAACAGGAAAAGGGTAAAACCTGTTTGTCAGGCATTCACTGGTGATTTTCTTTAGGGCTCAGCTTTAGGACCAGGTCTCTGCAATATTTTTATCAATAACCTGGATAGAGGAGTTGTTTGCGCACAAAATAAGTTTGCTACAATACTAAGATAGGAGAAGCTGTTGTTTCTCTGTTGTTTCCTCTCTGGAGGGTAGAGAAGCCTTACAGAGAGATCATGATAGACTAGAGCACTGTACAATTACCAATCATATGAAATTTACATAACAAGTAACTGGATTCGGCACCTGAGAGTGTAATCCTGGATAAATGTATAGACTGGGGGACAAGAGCCTGGAGTGCAGACCTGCAAAGAGGGATCTGGAGAGTTTGTTTGATGACCAGCTCAATATGAGTCAACAGTATGCCCTCAAGGCCAAAAGAGCCGACTGTATTCTGAGGGGTTATTAGGCACAGTGTAACTTATTGGTGGAAAGAATTGTCTGGCTGGTGCATCCTCACCTCAAGTGCTGTGTTCAATTTTGCCTTTCTAAATACAAGAAGGATGTAAAAATAGTAGAATGTGTCCAGAGGCTGACAGCAAAGATGGTGAAAGGTCTAGAGAACATGGCTTATACAGAGTGGCTGAACATGGTAGGTTTGTTCAGCTTTGAGGAGGCTGAATGGTGATCTCATTGCTGTCTACAACTTCCTCATGGAAGGAAGCAGAGAAGGAGGTGATGACCTTGTCTCTCTAGTGTCTGGTGATAGGACACAAGAGAGTGCCTTACAGCTTCATCACTAACAGTTCAGATTAAATGTTAGGGAAGAGTTCATTGATCAAGCAGTGGAACAAGCTCCCCGGGGACGTAGTCATGGCCCCAAGCCTGTCACTGCTCAAAAGGCATCTGGGGAATGCTCTTAGCTATATGATTAACTTTTAGCTTGCCCTGTCTGGAGTCAGGAGTTGAACCCAGTGAACCTTGTGGGTGCCTTTCAATGCGGGATATTCTGTAATTTTAAAAAGGTATCTAAGAATACTTTTAAAGAAAAAAGAGATGAGCTCTTCTAAGGCATGACTCATCCCATTCTAAACTAGATTTGTACATACGGCCATCCAATTTTTTTCTTAAAATGACATGCATCTCCCCATTTACTATGATGGCATTTTAGAATTCCAGGCAGCTCCTTTAGGCATGCCTGAAGTTGTGCTATTTGAACTGTATCCTAAGTCACTTTAGTACTTAAGCAATGCTAAAAAAATCCTCCAATGCTAAAAAGCCTTCCAAAAAGAAAACAAAATAAAGAAATGCAGTACATCTAAACTTCTTATCTCCTTTATTAAATTCAAGGAGTTTGTACTTTTCCTTTGGGAATAGGATTTGAAAGTAATCTTTCCTATGACAATATTTGTTTCCTAACCATCCATTCACTGCACTTAAAAGTTGTTGGAAAGTCTTTTCATAAACTATAAATGCTTATATGGAAAAGCTCATTTAGTTAGTAGTTCACAATAAATGAGGTAACGGTAACGTCCTGAATTTAGGCTATAAGTAGTGCGATGAATTTCATAAACATTTTCAGGAAATTTTACTAGAAACAGAGTAGGGCTTGAAATAGGCTAAAACAAACAAAAACCCCCTCTTTTTTTAAACCCTTCTTCTTCTATTCTGTTTATTATATTTGCTAATGGGAAGTGCATTACATTGTCACATTCTGAAACCGCCTGCAGGATGCAACAATCTTTCTTGTTGGTATGACTTCAAATACATACACACAGATGCCTGGAGTATAACCTGCTAGGGGTTTTCCCCCCCTTTTTAAAGAAATCTCCCTAAATGTCTATCACCAGCCGTGTATATTTTTCTCATTTTAAATGTGCATCAGAATCAGTGAGAAAAATCACATTTCATAAAAACAAGCAGATCTAATGTGATATGAAGACTCTGAATGAAATCTAATGAAGCAGAAAAAAACCAATAATATTTCATTCATCTCCTACATCTGAAAAATTTTCTTGGTACTTTGAAAGGGAACAGTTTCCATTATTTGCACAAAAAATAAATCGGCACATTATTAATTATTAATATAAGCAAGATAAACAAAATAGAGCCCACTGTGGGCCCTCTGCTGAATGGAGCAGAAGATCTGACAAAAACACATGGAAAAAATTAAAGTATGGATGGTTTTGTTTTCTTGATCTTGATAGTAAGACTGGCCTTCGAGAGTCTCAGGCCCCTAAAACATGAGGAAAGTCTAAAACAGATTTGCACTCAGTATAGGATAACCAAGATAAGGAAGGTTTAAAAAACTGGATACCCACAAGTCTGTGGGACTTTGATGGGGTATACCCACAAATGCTGAGTAAGTTCCTCAATGTCATTGTAAAACCACTCTTGATTGTCTTTGAAAGGTCATTGCAATTGCAAGAGGTGCCTAAAGGATAGAAGAAAGCAAATTTCTCTCATTTCTTTCAGAAACCTTCTGCACAGAAAAGGTCTGTGTCTAGGTCAAGGGAACAGATGCTCTCTCCTTCCTTTATATCCTTACAGTATTTTTTTCAGGTCCATTTAAGTACAAGACACATTATGAAAGCATTTTTGCAAGTTTGCTCCTTGATTCCCACAGGAAAGATGGTATGCATATATTGAAAGGGACTGCAGCGTCACAATCAGGGTCTCAACTCTCGGTGACTGAGTGATAAAGAATAAACACACCTTCCCATCTGTCTGCCTCTAGGCCAGAGGGCCTTTATGCTATTAGAATTTTTCTAGTAACCTTCGCTGGACTGAGAAAATGCCAGGAGGGATATTGAAAAAGTCTCTCCATATTTATCATCTACAGAATCACTGATTTCTGGAACAGAGTGAAACCAGAAGCAGATCTTGAATGTACAAAACATGGTTAAGGATAGAAATAATATTATGTCATGTTTTTTACTCATTATCATTGTCTTATTAAACATATTTGTGAAAGATACAATGACAATGAAATGATAAACTAAAAGTAAAAGCATTTAAACCTAAATTTCCTTTAAATTTCATTTTTAAAGGAAAGTAAATTAAGAAAATGTTTAAAGAGAATCAGCTGAACAGACCAAAATAAATTGAAGAGCATTTGGTGGGAGATTATGTCAGAATTACTACTGATGGAACAATGTGTTTTTTAACACAACTTCAGT
Source organism: Donacobius atricapilla (assembly GCA_013397315.1). Taxonomy (NCBI): domain Eukaryota; kingdom Metazoa; phylum Chordata; class Aves; order Passeriformes; family Mimidae; genus Donacobius; species Donacobius atricapilla. The sequence goes on from WBMY01008974.1 coordinate 16,094, forward strand.
ATCAGAGGAATTAGGGATAGCGAGGGATTTTAATTTTTAAAAGTTTATGAAGGTAACCTGAGCCACTACAGGCTAGTGAGTCTGCACTTTGAGTTGTGTGAATCCGTAGAAACGATAATACCTAGCAAAATAGGATGAGATAGAAAAAGTTATTTTATTGGAGAAGATTGATAAAGATTTTAAAGGAATTACTTCCTTCTACAAAGACTATTAAAGATTTTTAGAGAAGACAATGAGCAGATGGATCAGAATGAACTAATCTTATTAAATAGTAGTAATTTTTTTTTGTCCTCAAAAAAAAAAATCATTTGTCAAAAGTAGTTAAAGAGTGTAATCACTGTCAGCTAATAACTAGTTTTCATAGAGTAACAATGTCTTAAAATATCACAGAATAGAAATAACTGGTCAATTTTCCTGGTTAACATAAAATCTCCAAGATTGTCTGTCTTGGGAGCTGTACTTTTCATTGAACTGAAATTTGGCCAGAGATGCAAAATAAAAGAATCAAATCTGAGCTGACTGCGAAATTCTAGAATATTCTCATCAAAACCTAAGTGGATTGGTCTCACCAGCACTGAAGTAGTTCTGAACTACAGTTAGCTCTGATCTAAGCTAGTTGTCAACACCCCTTTTGTACTTTCTGGAGGAAAAGTACATCTCTAGAATTGACTTGTTTCGCCTTAATGCAGATACCTGTAATAGGTTGGTGTTTATATACCTGATATTAATTTCCCTCAACATAGAATTATACTTCCTGACTGTTAGATATTTAGAGGTATTTGCATCTGGTTCCAACTACAGCAAATCTAGGATATATCTTTCAGCACAGTGTGGATGCTTCAGATAACCCAGGATGTCTCAGATGCCACTAGGTGCTTAGGCTGAGGAAGCAGAAACATCGTGATTATCTCCATTGACTGGAAAGATAGATACTGACATAAATGCTCATCTGTGTTTGCAGCTAGATAAGCTGAATTCAAACATGATCCATTGGGCAATAAAATTATAGACTCAGAACACGTGGGATTGGAATGGACCTCTGGAGGTCACCTAGTCCAACCGTCTGCTCAAATTAGGGCCACGTTTGAAGTCTGATTCAAATATATATTCCACTATCGAGAAATACAGAAGTATGTGTGGAAAAACTGAACAGAAAACTTTATCTAAGGTTCTATTTTATATTAATGATATAAGGCTTTTAATTAAATTACAACCATAACACAAGACTGGATAATCCATCATCTGGAACTGTAAGTATATTACTCTTGTCATCAGAACACACTCAGAGCACAGAGAATTATTAGAAAGAGAATGAAGAACCAAACACAAACACTGTAATGTTACTGAATTACTAAATTAGAAAGGCAGTAGAAATCCTTCTTACTTAAAGAGAAAAATAAGTCTATTATGTTTTGACTGTTGCAAAGAGATGTCATAAGTAATATGATAGAATTTCTTTAAGCATTAAAATATGAATCATACTGACAATACTTTTAAGTTCTTCCAGATGACACCTGATTGTTGAGTCTCAGAATAAATGTATTTATTTGTTTAATATTTAAATACACTAATTGGTATAAAAATTGAGCATAGGAAACTACATTAAAAAGCAGAGTTCATCCCTGCATATATTAGTCGAGAGAAATTCCAAGAAATTTATATGTTGCTTATCACTGTGAGTGGTCTCAGTGTGATAACACAATAAATTTAATAAGTACTTTTCTTTGCTATTGGTTGTTATTGATATTCTTTATCCAGAAGTTAAACTAAGGAAACAAAACTTAGTATTTTTGAAAGATACATAATAATGGAAAAATATATCCAGCAACTGTTCTTCTAAATTAATGTGAATATCGTTAGAGGCACTGCAGAACTTGATTACAGTGATGTGATGATAGTGTATGTTGTTGAAAGATACATTCAGTACACTTTCAAAACTCATCTATATCCACTACTCTATTGTAGATCAGCTTTTCAGAATTAAAAAGGAACACAGCAATATTTCCGTATATTGATGTACTTGGCAGTATTTTAATCAATTTCCAGATTTTTCTATTAGTGTTATTTAGTAAGAGACACTTGTAAAACACAGCTATTAATTAACCAAATCTGAATCTACATGTAGGTAGAGCAACGTGAAGTCCTATTATAAAAGGAATTTTTTTTAACTCATATGTATTTTTGAATTTTAACTGGCTATTTTCTTAAAGTTTCCTCAATATAGTTGATACATTCTATATCAAGAATTTTGCCCTTGGCATCTACCTAATGAATATCATGTAAAAGGTTTTACAAAGTGTTAATTCAAATGCTTTGCTGTTCTATTCAAGAGATGTGACACTGTTTTACACAAAGTTATAAATAGAGAGGAGTCAGTATCACTATTATTTACTAATAAGTGGAGAGGCTTTTTCAGCTAGTTTTTTTGCTTATCATTTGAAATAATCAGAGCTTAAAACTTCATTTCAATATAGAGGTGGAATATGTGATGATTTATTCACTACCATATTACACCAGATGTATTGGTGCTCATCACTGCAAAGATTTTGATTTAGAGTTTGCAGTTTTTGGTAATCATTTAGTAAGCTATTGCTGTTCTGATAATGGTTGACTAAAATTTAAAATTCTCTCATGCATGAATAAAAGCTTTGAAGGCCACAAGCAACCTGAAGACAGCACTGTAACAACTGGAAAAACATAAAATTGTATTTCAGGAAAAAAAAAGACTTCTAAAAGCATATAAATTCTAATTGAAATCACTCTTCAGACTCTCACAGAATGCTCATAAATATTAAATCGGTTGAAAGAAGGTGAAATCATTGTTGAAGAGCCCATCTTGTTCACCATCAGTGAAGCCTTTCAGTTAAGTTTTAAGCTGTTAAACATTGAATGGAACAAGAAGTGGAAGTTTTTTCCTGTAAGTGCTGCCAACCCCACCCAGAATTATTCTGACATTTCCTTGTGATCAGTTAAGGTTTAGTTAATGCAATGATGAAAATCTTTTTAAAAATTACAGAAAAAAGGGAAAATACTTTCACCAACATTTCATGTCAAAATAAGTATTTGCATGACTAATGAAACATCTATGTAAATAAAATGCACATCTTTTGCAATATTCATGGATTCTAGAATGGTTTGCATTGGGAGAGACCTTAATGATCCATCTAGATCCAATCCACTGTCACCAGCAGGAGCAGCTTCCACTAGACCATGTTGATTAAAACCTTGATGAAGACTTCCAGTGATGGTCATCCACAGCTTCTCTGGTCAACCTGTCCCAGTGCCTCACCATTCTCATAGTAAAGAATTTCTTCCTCATACCTAATATAAACCCTCTTTCAGTTTAAAGCCACTACTTTGTCCTATCACTTCAAGTCTTTGAAAAAAGTCCTTCTCCAACTTTCTTGAAGGCCCCCATTAGATACTGAAAGATGACAGTAAAGTCATCCTGGAACCTTCTCATCTCCTGGCTGAAAACCCATAACTTTCTCAGCCTTTTCTCATAGGGAAGCTTCTCCAGACCACTGACCATCTTGGTGGCCCTCCTCTGGACTATCTCCAACAATTCTACTCCCTTTATATGTTGAGGACCCCAGAGCTGGATGAAGTCCTGCAGGTGGGGTCTCACAAGAGCAGAGCAGAGAGGAAGAATCCCCTCCCTCAACCTGCTGGTACCATTGTTTTTGATGCAGTTTAATTCTGATTTGAATTGTTGAATTGTTAGACTGTTTAAGTCTATTCTAGCACCTGCTTGCAAAATCAAAACCTGGGCATTTGTTCTTCTGCTAACATACTGGCCAAAAGATGACACTACCCTGTTATTTTCTAATGCAACATAGAGGTAGTTTCTGCATGTAAACAGGAGGACAGAGCTCTTGTCTGGGAATTCAAATAAAATCCCAAACACACTAAAAACTCTAGCAACATTTTCCTCAGGCCACAACTGTTTCCAGGTATTTTTATGCAGCAGCTAAGGTTTCACATCTCATCTAATACATTATGGGTTTGTTTTGTGAGTTGGGGTTTGGTTGTGTATTTTTTTGGCTGTTGTTTTTTTTGCTTATTTCAAAGAAACTACTCATAATTGTCAAATATTCCTTTTACTGCATAAACATTATGAATTCATGACTTGAAATTCTTCAGTCCCTGAGTCTGCAAGGTGTCTACCACCCGAATATGAATAAGAGACAAAAACTTTAAAACAGAACAATAATACAGATGAGTTGCACCCAACTATTTATGAGTATAGGTCACAATGCAGAATTGGTAAATAAATTGTCATTGATTGAAGAAGGGATTAAATCACATGAAGTTTCTCAACATCTAATGTATATGGACACCTAGACTGAGCAAAACAAAATAATGAAGGCATGGTTAAATACAGAATTCTTCCTTTCTTCAGTGTTTCATGCTTTGTCTCAGGATAAACAATTTTTTACCACTAAAGATAAAGACATTCTAGGCCAAAAGAATTTTACCATATTCTATTAGAACTATCCTTAACTTGGCAGTTATAAAACCTTCTGTACTATGTAATTCAGTCTTGGAATCATGTTAGACTAGATACCAATATATCATGATTCTATATTGTTATTCTAGTCTGCTATTACCTATAGTTGTAGGTAACACTTTTATACTAATCTGTCAATTCTATAGACACCGTGGCTATAGCTTTCCAAAATCTCACCTATCTGCTGTGTCTGAAAGGCTTTGTGGAACTTTTTTTTTTCACTCTTATCAACGCCAGCATCTTTGTTCTATGATAGCAGTTTTTGGAATGTTTTTGCCTTAGTCTTTCTCTCGGTAGTCCTCAAAGGCTTCTGAAGAGCTCACATGTATTTTTGAAGCACATTCAATCCTTGAAATTCAATAATAATAGATACATACTAAACTACTTTAGGACACAAAGGTAGCTGGAATTAGAACTGACCAAAATTGTGTCCACTCAGAACCCATATTCCTCTGTCAAATCCAGAGCTAAGATTTTGTCAGTCAAAGATTTCTTTTAAGTTTCTTCTAGAATTAAAAGAATAATTTATCTGCATATCTTAGTCTGGTAGAAATCTTGATCTTCAAATTTCTTAAAGAGCCTTTCCAGATATCTTCCAAGTACTGTTATTAAAACAAACGAACAAAATTACAACCAACCAACCAACCAACAAAACCCCTAAAACCCCCAAACCCTCAACCCACAGAGTTCAAGTCATTCTAATTTGAAAATAGAACAGCAAAACTGGTAAACTCTATCTGATATCACAGCACGCTGGCTGGTAGACTTTCCTAGCCATCAGTATACATGAATTTGAGCTTTTTGGTACTTTGAAAGAAGTTCAATAGTAAATTAATTTCTGTCAAGAAGTCCAAAATCTGTGAAGGTGAACATTTCTGGTATCTAGCCAATGACATGTATCTGAATGTCAGTGGTATGGAGTGTTTTGCTTTCCTTTTTGTCACCAAAAATTTCAGAAGCAGCAGAAATTTTTCCAAATCTGAAAAAAATAATTTCAGCTTTCTTTATTTGAATGCGAAAACATCACACCCTTGCTGAAAATATAGATGAAGAGTAAGAAACATTAGAATCATAGATGTATGCTTCTATTGTTGGTTTTACTGTATTTCAACTATTCATTCTTTGTCTCTCAGCTTTATCGGAGATGAATTGTTGAGAAATAGGTACAAAATGTTCTTTGCTCTGTTCAAAAGTACCAATAACTTTACAAGTGACTTTTTAATGACCTTTGGCACATTCTCTTTAGTAAGGCTTGATCTACAGTTTCTGAATATAGACATGTCAAGATAATTTAAAATGTACCATCATTTATTCCCCACAGACAGGAAAAAGTTTGGACAGCTTAACCAATGCAAATTTTCTTTTGCTGAAAGAGTGGATGACTTAATACTTTGCAGGTTTTCCCAGAGGTTCCCAATAGTCTATTAAAGCACTATTTTCAAAACAAAGCAATTTCCTCCCAATGATCCTGATCTTGTATTGAAGGCAAGTAAGTACTTCCTTCAAGATCATATTTGATTTGTTTATAAAAATTTCTGACCCTCTCTGCCCCAGTGAATGGGGCTCAGTTTCTAGACTCAGACTAAACAATTTCAAACTGATTGCCATTTTGATTGCGATTTAAAAGCAAACAAAAAACAAACTAAACCCCCCTCCCCCACATGCACCCTATGGTGTATTCCACCATCCCAGAGCTCTTAGCTGTTGCCAAGAGTAGGAGGAGTAACAAAGTCTTCAACTCTGGATCTCAAAGACCTTCAGATGAAAATGTATTAAGGACATATTAGCTAGAACAGCTCCATGGACTGCTTAAATTTATATCGGAGGCCACATTAGATTGAAACAACTACAAAAAAAAAGAACGTGTTTCAAAAGCATTCTGCTATTCCAAAGGGCAGGTCTCCTGTACTTTGGCTTCGGAGTCATATGCATAGGTAATTCAAAGTCTTTGTCTCATGTCAAGTCAGACAACACAGGCGAGCTAATGGTCAGTGGCTTGTCATCAAGTTTGTCTCCTGTTTCCTCTGATGGAGCGTGCTTATTATGACACAGTAATTTCTCCATGGAGAAGAGAAAACTTTGGTTGAAAATAGAATGTATCTGTGTGACTGATCAATAAGCTTCTACAGTGGAAAAAGGCATGAAGGAGGTGGACCAAGATGATGTGCTCAAGAAGTTCAGGGTAAGATACAAGGAATGAGCACAGGTGTTGTAAAGAAAGATGAACTTATCTGAACACCAAAGGGACCAGCAGGTGGCCATTGTGTTACTCACATGGCTGAATCAGTCAAGTGTATCAGCTGATTGCCTAAATGGCTTACCTTGAGTTAATAAAAAAAGTGAATCTCTTCCTGATTTACTCAGACCAAACTGGGGGAAGTGGCTCCCAAAAACTGAGCAACTGTAAAAATGAACCCTGGAGAGAGAAGTAACCTTGAGCTGACTTCAACCTACAAAATTTCTCCCCGCAATTAGGAATGCCTCAGCATTGTGGCAGTGAACATGAAAGGAACAGTAACAGGAATTGTGCTTGCATTGTGGTCCAACTGCACACTGCAATAGCTGTATTGTGCTTGTCCTGTGACATCAGTACTTTGCATTGTATTAAATCAAATTCTTTTGTAATGTCAATTATCTTAAGTAATTTTTATATTACAACATTAAACCTCCCCCATGTGGAAAATCTAAATGAACCTGGTCAGGGAGTACTAGGCTGACAGGGTGATATCAATGCCAGGCCAGTGCATGAAGTGATAGCTAAGCAGAGACTAAATACTTCTCTGCCTCTTGGCTGTCTTGAGATTTCTTCTAGGATCAATATTTTCAAGGCTGTAAGAGATTTCTGTGTATCAGATTACACCAACAGTCAGAGAACTGGGATTACAATGTCCAATTTACTCCATATCTTTCACCAGTGTAAGGCTTCATTTAAACAAGAAAGGAGGCATCAAAAATAAAGAAAAACTTTTACTTCTAACAGCTGAGATTTGATAAGAGTGGTTTATCATAGGACTCATTTCTGATCACAGTACCTCTGGCCAAATGGTGGCATTCAAAAGAATGCTGGCATTCTAGAATAAACAGACTCTATGCCTATATTCAAATTTAAAAGTGTGCTGGAAGCATGGAGTTCAAAGAGGGAGAAGAATGAGAGTGAGTTTGTTTTTTCATGTGACACTAAATGACAAATATTCCAGAGATCTAAAAGGCTTAGGTTGAAATGTAGAAAAAATAAAAAAAAACCCCACAGATTTCAGAGTTTTAAGAAAATTATTGAGAAGGATAAACAAGTGATGTAATCAGATTTTGTAAACATAACTCTTTATAATGATGTTATCAACAAGTGGGGCATAACAAGAGCCAAGACAGACAAATACAAATTGAAAATAAGGGACAACTAGAACAGGTCATTAACAGTGGGTGCTCAGAAAGACTAAACTGAATGATGCTGCTACACAAAACAGCTGGGAAAGGGATTAAACAGCTGATCAGCTGTGCCAAAACCCACACCTCTTAGAGTAAGTAAATCATTATATGCAAGTCTCCAGACCTACTTCAATTCACCTCTGCACATTTGAGATAAAGCAGTACAGTCTTAAGAGTCTCCACTCTGTGACTTCTGGCCTGAAGAGACAGATGAATTAAATTTAATTACCGATGCTTGTATGAAGTAACTGAATGGAATTCTATAATCTGTTGTACACAGGAGGTGAGATTAAATGATGGATTTTTTGTCATCATATCTTTATGTTTTTGGAAATGTACTGTGGAAATTCATGGTAGAAATACATTATTTCATGAAATATAAGTAAGGTGTAGGTTTGGTTTTTTTTGTGCTTTTAGTCATCTTCCTATAAGCATCTAATAATGACAAAGAATTCCAACAAGGTCTTCTATTTTTGTACAGGTCAGATCCTAAACCTTCTTCCATGGACAGGGTCATCTTTAACTTCATCAGGTTGCTCAAAGACCCATCCAAACTGATATGAACACATCCAGTGGTGGGGTACTGACAATTACTGGGAACATCAGAGGGGGATGCTGTACTCCAGGTGGGGTTTCCATAACAGGATGCTCTGCCTAAACAGGGATCAGAATGCTCAGCCTAAACAGGGATATAGTCTGCCCCACAGGCACTGCCATTCAGCACCACCTTGATTCATAGTTTTGATGCTTTTTTTCAGCGCCACTCTTTGGAGCTGCAGCCTGAAAGAACGGGTGGGGCAAGGATGGCATTAAAGGATGGATGCCCACAGCTGATGCAAACAGCTTTTCCATTGGAGAGAGCGAGGCAAACAGGTCCTCTTCTCAAGGGTGTATCACATTCCTAAAATCACACACTCCAGGGATGAAGTCAGCAGTGTAGGATAACACCTTTGTCCTGCCCACACTGTGCTACGCTACACCCCCTTGCTGCAACCAGGACAGAAGGGTCTGCTGTTTTTAGAGTTTAAGAATACTGAGACCAGCTTGATTGACCTATCAGATTCACCATGAGGACATGCAAGAGAGATGTTCCCTGAATGAGGCTGAGAGCAGCAAGGATGTGCAGGCCTTGATGAAGAAATGAGTCAAAAGTGTTGAGCGGAAGAAACCAAAGAGTTGTAACACCTTTTTTTCAGCACAAAGTCTATTTGGCTGAGGAAACCTGATGACGCATAATCTAATATATATATATATATCACTGGCAATCAATCACTTTATCCAGTAAAAGGCCAGTCCCAGTTTTGCACAGTGAGGACTACTAGTGTATCTCCCTAAGACGTGTGAAGATCCTTCCCTTGAATGGGAACACCCCTCAAGGTTACTCCCTGAAGCTGAGCAACAGATTTTCCCATAGTCATCAGTATGGGTGAGTAACACCAATCTCAATTTAATAATTTTTACTAGCTTTAATATAATTGCCTCAATATAATTGCTTTAATATAATTGCTTCAATATTGCTTCATAAATAGTACACTTCACTAGCAACTATAACTATCCATGCTTTGTAGCGAATAATTCTGATTAAGCTATTTTTGTATAGCTATTATCATTATTTTCATCATTAAATAATTTAAATAAATCCTTTTGTTTATTTATATAATTGTATTTTATTTGTCATCCTTAATCCTGCAGAGAAAAAGATGTTCTATATAAAGTTTCAATTAAAGCTATATAATTCTTTACACAGAAGCCATTGATGAAGTCTGGGGTTAGGATTGGATCCAGCCACACCTAGATTCCTTTCGGAGAAGGAGTTAAAAAGCAAGGGGGTCCTTTCTGTGCCCTGCGACTCAATGGGAGGGCTTCTTTAATAAACTTTGTCTGAAGTTCCCATTCAACCTGGAACAATCTCATAGGAGCAGAACTGAGAGAGAATCACCTCCCTTGACCTGCTGGCTACACTTCTTTTTATGCAGCCTGAAATACAACTGAGTTTATGACTGCAAGCAGATATTGCTGGCTCATGTCCAAAATGCCCGGTGGAAATAGAGATTTGTATTTTCCTTGGGCAGTAGAAAAAATGTGTTACAGTTTTCAGTGTAATGGATTCTTCTTAAAAGAGTATTTTGGATGTGACAGGTTTCTGCTGGGTCATTTAGCCAATGCCTCTGCATTAGAGGAGGAAATATTTTATTATTTCTAAGGCAGGTCTCACACAGTGGTATAAACCGGCTTTGAATCCTTCACTGAGGCTGATTTTATACCTGCCCTTGGCAATCTTTTCCAACATTTATCTGCTACAACTGAAGGATTTCCTTTCCCACCATACCACTCCTTTGTCAATGCTGATTTTCCAGACTGAAGTCTCAGACAAGTATTCTTTGTTTCCAGCTGACTATCTCATCAAAATGAAAGTATGACCTATCTAATATCTGAATGGCATTTATTAATTAAAAAAAAAACCAAAATAAACTTACATTTCTTTATAGTTGTTTGGTTTTGGTTTTGGTTTTGGGCTAGGTTCTTCTGATGACAAATAATTTATTTTCTTAAAAAGAAAACACAAATTATAAAACTCTGCCTTAGTGAGCACCTAATTCAAATTAATGCAGCTATTCCCAAATAGCTCAGGGGAGAAATTCAGACAACCAATAAAAGCTTTGAACTAAAGAACATTGTTCTTTACAAGAGCCAAAACTAATCACTCAGCATTATAATGGTGCCTTATGAAAATTAAAAATGTTACATCAGAAATATTACCTAAAATAGATTTCTTCTCAAAACACTATTTTTAGCAGGCAAATGATTCCCTTCTGATTCTTCTGCCATTGCCTGTCAGTTCCTTTTCATAATAACCTTATCCATTTATTAAAAAAAAAAAAAGCTGCCTTATGTAGTAAAATATTTTAGAAATGAAAGTGCTTTTTCTACATGAAATGTTATTATCATCCATAAAGCATATTTGTTTTCTGTGACTTTAAGTAAAGCTTTCTCCTTTGCTGGTACAAAGGCTGTCTTCTGAGTAATTGGCTTCAGACATACTATTTCATCACTGCCTAAATTTTTTACCTATGTTATTTTCTCTTCCATCAATCTCCAAATGTCAAAACTCAAATTGGTTACTGTCTCTACTGCTGTCAGACAAGATAGCTCAATTTAATCCTGTGTCGCTAGGAGGAGAGATGCTTCTAGAAGAGAAAGACAAATAAACAGGAAAAAAAAAAAAGGCAAAAAAAAAATCAATCCTTCAAGACAGATACCACAAGATCTTAATATTCAGGACAAAAAAAATCATCAAGAGCCTACTTCTCCATGTCTTTCTGCAGTACTTTATGATCTTAGAATATCTCTACACATTAATGAAAGACAGCTGATGAGCAGACTTCCTTGCAGCAGGCACTCTGATATTTCCAAATTTTTCTAAATTAAGTCCATGTGAAAGTAAAGGGAATACTTGCTTAATGTCTCAAAAATTAAAAATTTTGTGAGAAATAAGCATTTGAAACCTGACACCTGATTATTATTTACACCCCATGAATCTAAGCAGATTTTCTGTGATTATCACTATCAGCTAGAATAAGTAATTTGCTTGCCTATTATGATGACTCTTTTCATTGTAAGGAAACACGGAAATTGTCTTTTTTTTATAGTTTTATGTCAATATCTGTTGCAGATATCAGCAGAATAGCAAATTTCTATCTATAAAAATACTAGTTTTTTAGAAGTTGCATGGTGATATACATAGAGACTGCTTATACATCTCAAGGAACACTGAAGGTGTACACAAAAACAATCTGAGAATAAATCAGTGTTACAGAAGTTATATCTGAATAGACACTGTCATATGAAATGGGAGGATTTTCTCAAACCCTTCGTATTTGATTAGTCTGTTAGCACTTCAGGAAAGCCAAGATTCTTGTGTCCAACCAGTCTACAGTGTTGCGTTAATGGGATGCTTAATTGAGCATTTCACTGGGTTGGAGGAGGGTGTAACTATCTTGTTCAGGGTCATATACTCAAGAGATAAATGCCCTCTTGGGACTCTGCACCTTTATCCACAGCCAGCAACTGCCAGTGCCCTCAAAGGACTCACATTAGCAGTTTCCAGAATAACATTTTTTTATTAATAAAATTGTGGCAGGTAAGGTTTGAGAATTGCTGGTGATAGTGTCTGACTGCAAAAATATTTTCAAAGCAATATATGAGCAAGCTCTAATTCCCAATAAAAGTTACCTTGAGATATTAATTTAGTGCACACAGAGTGTGTTTCTTACACAATAGGCATTCCTACAGGGAAGAAAACAGGTCCAACCACTGACAGATCCCAGCAGTTATGGTGCAGTCTTCCCCTCTCTCCTCTCCATTCTTAAATTGCCTTTATACTATTTCTTTATGTTTAGGTGGAGCTTGTGTGACTTTAGTCATACATCTTCCTCAAGGAGTGGTGGTTCTACCTTGTGGATGGGTATCTCAGGATAGTATCTGAGATAACCTTGGGATGGGATGTGTGTCAGTCCAAGGAGAGAGATTTCACCAGCGTTGCTGATTCTCCCTGTATCTCCCTTAGCTTTCAGCGGCTGTGCAGCTGATCAGCTAAAAAGTATCACTGAGTTCCCTTTTCTGCAAGGCTTTCGACAGCACCTGGCTGCTTCACCCTCATTCAGGCTCTCTAAGAGCATATTGTGTGCAGAAGGTCAGGTATTCTGACTATGGTTCATCCATGGAGTAGCAACCATATCTTTCCCTGACTTCTCTGTAGTTATCTGACACAGTTTGTCATACACACACAAATACACACTCACACTTTGATCAGAAGGTATGAACTAAAACTCTACTTTATTTGAAAGTCTGACTCCATATATAGTATCTCTAAAAAGGCCAGGGACTGGGGGAGAAGGGTGACACCTCTCCCCATCCCAGTGGTCAAGACAACTGTCCATCAGCTGTCCATATCTCTAAGAACAGGAATGTAAACTACCTTGAAGTTATGATAAACATTTGCCAGTGTTTACAGACCAGAGCATGAGAAAGAACCCAAAACATGAAACTGTGAAACAGAAGAGAAGGCTGAAAAAATCAAGGCAACTTGTTATCCTTTTACCCTCAATCATCTTCCCACTGTCACACAGATCAGGTGTCATATTTGAGAGAGGAATCTCCTGTGCCTTCTAATTTCTCTAATGTTTCCTTCGGAAATCATAGAAACACTGAATCAAAAAGTGACTTTGATTGAAAGGGATCTTAAAAATCTTCGAACTCCAATTCCCTGCTGTGGGCAGAGACACCTTTTACTAGACCAGGCTGTTTAAAGCCTCATCCATCCTGGCCTCAAAGACTTTTATGTTCACATGGAAGCAAAGAATTTCTTTAGTAAGGAAGTTCTTTCTAACATCCAGTTTAAATTTACCCTCTTTAAGTTTAAAACCATTGCACCTTGTTTTATCATTACCTGTCCTGCTGAATAGTCCCTATCCAGCTTTCTTGCAGCTCCCCTTCACATACTGGAAGGCTGATATAAGGTCTTCCTGGAGCCTTATTTTATCCAGGTAGAACAGACCTAACTCTCTGAGTCTGTTTTCATAGCAGAGGTGATGCAGCCCCAGATGAAGCATTATATTTGTGTACCTCCTATGGAATCACTGCAACAAGTCCATATCCTCCTTTAGAGGTGCCAAAACTGAACACAGACCTCCAGGTGTGGTCTCAAGACAGTAGAGGGGGAGACTCAGCTCCCTTCACCTTCTTTTGATACAGCCCAGGATAGAGTTCACTTTCTGGGCTGCAAATGTACATTGCCAGGTCATGTTGAGTTTTTTGATAACTCTCAAGTCCTTCTTAGTGCTGCTTTCAATTCATTCTCTGTCCAGCCTCTGAAATCAGGTGAACTTGTATGAATCATGGTTCAAACATTAACATGAAGATTGCTTGATATTTTTCACAGCATAATACTGTTTTGTACTTCTATATATTTTTATTAACTAAATCCATGCTCTCTTTATTAGTGTTCAAAGTCCTTTTTTAGTGATTATTTAATTAATCAATAAATATAATATTTTTTTATTTCATAAGTGACATAATTATGTATTTTTCTGCTTCATATGGGATAATAAGTCAAATACAAATATTTAACAAAACGTAGTGTAATAAGAGGAGAAAGTGCAAGAGAAGTTTTGTCGTCTCAGGGCTGACCATTCATGACTGAAGCATTATGCAAAGCATGTAACAGATGAAGAAATAAACAAGCAAACAAAATCCAAACAAGAAACCTGTCAGAATGACTTGTTTTCCTGTGACTATGTAAAAATGAGTCACAGCTTCCTAAATGTGTATTAAAATAAAATGCACAGTGTTCTGTGCAGAAAAAATACTATTCAGAACATCTCCATTTGGCATTAAAGAAAAAAAATCATTTTCTACACAGATAATCTTTAATAGATTAAAGAAACACAGAGCAATAAATCTGGTCTCCATAGCTTTGTCCAAATTTACAAAAAGACAAAGCAATTCAAAATATATTTTTAATACATAAATTGACCTCCCTTTGAAGAACGTTAGCAGCATTTATGGTAAAGTGTCTTCATTGGAGAATGAAGACATACATAGAATCTACTTCATATGGTCACTATTTTATTAAATATTCAAATAAATGACTATTTGAAGGTTTCCTCACTGAAACCAGATATTTGGTTCTGAGTTGGAAAGAAAGGTAGGAGAACAGAAGTGATTGCATCACTTTTAACTCCCCTTTTTTTTTTCTCAGACTTTTGACTTCATGAAGGATTTTAGATACCTCTATAAGTTCACCCTTGGTATTTGATTTCTCACGTTCCATTAAAAATATAAGAAATATTAATGAACTGATAAACCAGTGAACTGATACATGAAAGATGGATACCAGAACCTTCTGCTTATAGATAAATTCTAAGTGATAAATATTCTTCTGCTAAGGGTTTATGGATATGTGTCTATGTAAAGTTTGTCACTGAAGAATACATCTGCTAAATACAAAAATATATTTGGAAATGGAGTTTCCAGAGGATTAGACAGCATAGAAATTATTTGGAATTGGTAGGGCTCTGGGTGACAAAATTAAGTTAGGAAGGACTGTGATGAATTGGGCTTCTTTTAGTTACATGCCCAAGGATTCTAATATATATACATTTATATATACATATAGATATACATAAATTTGAGGTTATGGCACTTTAACGCTAAACTGCTTTTGGCTTTTGTTGAGATGTAGGAGCAATGTGTGCATTTCCCTGCTTCTCTCCCTCTTCGCAAACCTCTCTTTAATACCCTCTGCCCTTTCTTTTTACTTTTGATAACATAACCTCTGAAACAGTATCAGAACTTACCACCTTTCTGTTTATAGCAGAGTTGGCTTACTGAAGATGCAAAATATATCAGAAAGAAGTAATATTTGGTATAAGGCTCTGATGGTTCAGGCTACTGACAGTGCAGTGTGACTACTCAGTATGAATAGTAACTCAAGGAGAAATTTTAATACAGAAAAAATATTTTTAAAATATCCTAAATATATTATTGCCTGAAGATTCTGTACATTATCTAATCTGCAGTATTACTCCTTCCACCCTAAAATATTTCATGACCAACAGGCTCATGTTATACTTAGAAGCAACCAAATAAGAAATAAATAATCTTCTTTTCCTTGGTATTTTCACCATGATTATTCTGTTTCTTTAAGATCCAACAAAACACTATCTACATTCAATGGAAATGGTTCTACTTTTTAAAATGGATTTTGGTGACACTACTCTAGTCCTGTTGCCATAGTAGGTGAAAAACTATGAAAATTGCAAAATTAAAACCCAGAGGTGGAAATTATTTGTTTCTTTTAGTATTTTTTTTTCTATTAAGTTGCCATAGTGCATGATTGCACAGGTGGTTTTCAGTTATGTGCTTTTCTAAACCAATGTTATGCATTAAAAACTGAAAGGTTGGGAAAAAAAAAAAGAAAATAGGAATCTAAATGAAGAATTTGGTTTGAGGAAGGGAAAGCTGTTTTTTTAGGCTAACTTTAAGCCAAACACAACCTCGAAATGGGTTTACTAAACCATCAGATTTACACTGTGTGATGAATGAGATGAATTTGACCTGCAGTTTAGGCTTGTCAGGGAACATCAGATATTGAAAGACTGGGAAGTTTAATAGAGTCTTCATTTCTCCATAGATAACTAACCCTCATCCTATTTCTGTGTGGTAGGAGTTGTTTAATGAGTTTCAAGTCTTCTTGTCTTCTGTTTGTCTCCAACTCTCCACAGCTGGAGTCAGAAGACATGAGAAGAAAACTCTGTTGGGTTGGGTAAATCACACAAAATATATTACAGAACTGAATTCATATACGGATCTGGAATCTATCTCCAGCTGGATTATTTTTTAAGAAACGGTAGTACGTGGGAGTCAAATAATAGCAAGAAAACATTTCACTATGTGTATACTTTACATGAATACACACAGGCATTAAAACTCAGAGCTAATAAAATCCTGAAATAGCAAGAATAACAGACTGGATCTCATCAACATAGATTTCAGATACCTGTTGTGGCTGATACGTTTAATTTTAAAAGTAAATTCCATCTGAATAACTTATTAGGTTTTAGTACTTTTTAATGTAGTTCATCACAAGTACTATCCATGGACATACCTGTGAACTTATATAACATTCACAACTACTTTTTATTATTTTAGGCTCAGTGAAACTAATAAATATTAAAACAGTTGCTTTCCAGAGCATGAAAATGTTATAATGGCATACACAAAAATTTCATTAACAGTTGCTATAGTAATTATAGTCACTATCCAGGGGAAAAAAAAATCATATGCATTGAATTGAGATGAAGCCTTACTTCCAAAACTGATTTACATCACTCTGTGTGATGTATATTTCTGCAGTTATAAAACAAATGGTAACTTCATGCTAGCTTATCTTCCTGATGAAAAAGCATCCTTTTGATAAATTCACTTTATGTGTAATAGTTAACACACTTTAAAAACTAGCGACAATGTAGCACTTAGTAAGGAAGAACTTCATTTCACTGATCACCAGCTCATCTTTCAAAGATGAGGTTATAAATTAAAATTTAAAGCTCAGTTGAATCCTGTATAGCAAACTTCAAGACACAAATAATTCCTTTTTTCTTAGGCTGCATATCTCCTTCTGTCTCCTTCCTCTCTGTCTCCATTTTTTCTGTCTTTCTCTCTCCTCACTTCCAATTAAATACCTTCCTTCTCACAGATGCTAAATACCAGTGCTTTCAAAGAATGCCCAATTTATGCATATTAAACCACGGAGATTTTTTTTTTCTCCGTATTTAGACCAAAGTAAAGAATTTTGTACATAAATTTTGCCAAATTCTTCCCAGCTACGTCCAGCAAAAGATACTATTTCTGTCTACAGCCTTGACTGTCTTCTAATGTTAGAATAAAATAGTTTTAATGGAGTATCATAAATTTCCATTAGATCCAGTAGGGTTCTAAAGTGTAAATACTGGTAAGAAGATGTGTCTCCATATCCATAGGTAAAATTATTTTAACAAAGCATTATCCAAAGAAGTCTCTGAGAAGCATGCTAAAGTATGACAATAACAGTGAACACTTATGGCAAATTCCTTATACAGGTATTAAAAAACCCAAAGATTTTCTGATTCTTGTAATTTTTAAAGAAGAAAATTTACTATCCATAAAGATAAATTCTCCCTCCGGACCTTCTGGATACTCTGATGAAAAGTGCAACAGAAATTTTTTATTACAAATTTTTGAATGGGTCAATGTGCATCCAACATTTAAAGATTAGCTTGCAAATTAATTATTGCAAATAAATGTTTGATTTAAGCTGCTGATAGAATCTATTTATTATATCAGAAGGTTAAACATAGATTTCCACAGTAGCATTTAGCATCAGCTATGAATATTTCAAGCCTAATAATACCTTCTTTTTGATCAAGATGATAGATGAAAAATTACTATAATTTCAATTTCATTAGTCATTATTTAATATTTGCAAAACATGTAGAAAAAGTCAAGAATCAGACATTTACATATACAGTTAGGAATTTGAAATTTCACTCATTGTTCTCATCACTCGTTCTCACAATTGTGAGCAATTCACAAATTCCTTGCAAACTTTCCCCTTCATCTACTTTCTTACTTGTTTCTCAGTTACAAGTCTTACATGGATACTATACCTGTCTTTCTGTATTGAAGGCAAGGATTATTTAAGAATGAGAACGTTTGTTAAATAACATAGGAGAGACACCTGTATGTGAACAAGTGACACCTGTATGTGAACAAGTGCTCTGAAAGCTTGATAAGCAAGCTTATGAAAACACAAAATAAAACTCTTTTTTAACGATTTTTATTGCCAGTGTTGTCAAGAATAATTGCAAGGTAGAAGCCTTTACTTAGATGAAGAAGGGCAATTCTTGGAGAATGGCAAGAAGTGTGCTTTTCTTCAGCAGAGGTTTGTGTACACACTCACCTGTAAAAAAGACCGGAGTTGGCAAAAATTTCCAAACCCATACAGGCATCCCATATATTTCCAAACATTTCCATCTACTCTTACACTGATGTCATTCACGTTGGAAATAATGTCCAGTATATGGATCTTATTGACAAGTCCTAAACTCTGCTTATTACAAAAGCTGAGTACTAATCTCAGGAAGAGATGTTATTCAGCAGGATATCAGTATCCATCATCAAACTACACGCATGTTAAACAGAAAATGTATGATTTCAGACATTTTCATCCTGCTTTTTGGAGCTGTTTATTAGTTTGTGTACTGGATTTTTAAAAATAATTTCTGAAGTGCTTAAGGCTTCTTAAGCACTGAAAAACAAACCCATAAAGATGCTTTTGGATTCATTCAGTCCATGCAGAAACCAAGGCATTGGTGAATTAAATGGTATTGAAAGGAATGTATGAGCTGTTTAGTATTCTCTGTCTAAGAATATAAGCAATAGCATTTATCAAATTATAGAGAATAATGTATGAATTACAGGGAAAAATTTCTGGGTTGTTTTGTTTTGTTTTGCTTTATTTCTTTTAGTTTGTTTGTCTTTTTTGGGTTTGTTTTTTTTTTTGTGGGGGGAGGGGGGAAGTTGTTTCAAAACAGAAAGACAAATTACCCAAGTCAAACTTCAACGTAAAATACACTTACTGGAATGGATGAAGTAGGAGAAAGAACTTCTGAGGCTCCAGATGCTATGTGAATCTTGAAGCTTTTTGGAAACTGAAGAAATTAAATCAAACCAAAACCTTAAACATGCATTCTAATAATAATAATTGTCTATCCTCTAGCTTTAAGTAAGTCAGTTTATAGGGTTTTCATGGATTGATCCCATGAACTCATTCATTTGCCTCAGTAATTAAAACAAATTATGTCTTTTTTGTCATTTTCTTAAAAGTTACTTCAAAGGAGTAGTTTAGTTTGAAGTATACACACCTCCTGCTGTTACATAAAATTATTCTGGAGCATTGAAGCTAAAAAACTTCCAATCATTCAAATATAATAAATGTAGAGTCATTTTTGCATCACTTTATTTATTCTGACTGTTGGCCAAATTCACTTGTAATTCTAAAAAAATCCACAGCTGCCAATGCAAAATAATTCGAAGTGGCAACATATCACTCTGAACTGCAATCACAACACAAGGTGCTACAATTTGAAAACTCAAGCTTATCTATCATTTGGTTTTATAAATGCGTTTTTTTTAATGAACTGAAATTTGATTATAGGAAATCAAGGTACATTCCAAGCATTTAGTTTAGAAGAGATGAAATAAAAATTATTTCCAGTTTACATTTGTCTGCATATTTTCAAAATTCTTTTGGAATTTCTGCTTTATTCTGTAAGAGAAAGAGAGACAAGGAAAAGATTTGCAGCTACGCCTAGGTTACGGTGACTTTTAGAGGCTGAATATCTGCATATTAATACAACACAAGAAAACAGTAAAGATAGTTAAAAGAACTACGTAAGTACAACTGGTACTTTTACTGAAATAATAACTTGCAAAGGCCATTAAATCACAGCACTATGTATTCATTTATTGCAACTGCGAGTTAATGGAACTGTAACTCTATTTTTTATTTATTACTCTTAAAGATATAGTTTGCAATTTTTTGTCATCCTCATGACCAGGCAGATAAGAGGCAGCTTTGCACGTGTATATGTTGAATCTTATATGTCTGGCAATTCTATTATCTACATTGAATGATATATCAATCATGAAAAAGCTAGTGATGATCAGGCATTGCAAATAGGCTGCCCAGGGAAATGGTTGAGCCACCTTCCCTGGAAGTGCTCAGAAGGCATGTGGATGTGGCACTTGGAGATATAGTTTAGTGGTGAACATGGTAGTGCTGGGTTAATGGTTGGACTCAATTATCTTAGAGGTCTTTTCCAGCCTTAATGATTCTAAGATTCTATCAACTTAAAATAGTTTAGTGGAATTGTCAAAACTGATGAAAAAATATTTAGAAATACTCTTTACTGCAAACACAAACCCAGAACACCTTCTTGGATAGTGTGATTCAGATGTAATTTGTTTGTCTGTGATAGCTGATCCTGAATAAAACTGCCAGCTCCCATCATGTCACCAGAGTATGGGATGTTGTGGGGAGAGAGAGATGACCAGGTGCCTGGGCTTGCTGAGCTCTATCAGATGACCTTACTTCAGCAAGGATCTGAAGCAAGAGATTCATAAAGTTGTGTTTATAGAGCAGCTTTCTCCTCCCCTTGTGATAAAGTCTTCTCTGTGGATCAGAGAAGACCCCAAGCTTACGTTTTAAAGAAGTAAAAATGAAGAATGCTTCTTTAGCCCAGGAGGCTCAAATTTCTGATAAGTGTGCATGCATGGGTTATGCTCCCTGCTCCTAGCAGAGCTTTAACTTCACTAACTAAACAAATTAAAGAAGCAGCCCTAGCAACAACAGTCAGAATCCTATTTCACCACTCTTTTGTAAGAATCCCACACAGAAGGCTACAGAGCCATGTTCCCATTGTCTCTCTGTAATTGCTATTGAATTATTTTTTTGTAAAAGAATGGAATTCACTGGCAGTGGAGAGTAGAAAGCAGCTGAAGACTGGAGTAGCTGATGATTATATCTCAGCAAGTCAAGTGCTTGAGCGCGTCCCAGCTGAAGGTGACAAGTAGGTGGTAGAGAAGCTCATGTTTTGTGTTTCCTGGACCTTACAAAAAATGTGTGGCTCCCTTTACACCAATGTCATACTCAGGCAATGAACTTTGAAGGCTTTCTGCAGCTTTTATGCTGTGCATTTCTTAAACCTTTGCCCAGCAGGAGCCAGAATTGTTGAAGGCAAATTCAGCAAAATTCCAGTGTAAATTAAAAAACAAAACAAAACAAAACAAAAAAACCCCAAACAACAACAACAAAAAAAACCAAAAACAAAAACAAAAAAACCCACCTCCATATTATACGACATATAGCTGAATGTCAGATTTTATTGAAGCAAAAAAATACATGCCAAAATGTATCTATGTGGTAATGCAGGGAAAATAAGTGATAGATAGTCTTTCAAATTATCCATAGTTTTAAATATGCTATTTATTTTTTCCCATTAACTATATGATTCATTAAACATAAATATTTTGAAAATGCATATAATTTATTTGATTGACAATAATGGCTTCTTTGGAATCAACCTAGTCAACTGAATCAATATATACATAATTTGGAATTTATTTTAGTAACTGGTGAAATTAGATAGCTGCATNGAGTTAGTAACTCAGCTGTCAAAAACTAAGAGGGCAGGAAACATATATGTCAAAGAAACCAAGAATCCAAATTGTCAGAAAAGTGCTTGAAACATATGTTACTTAATCTGTCTTTGATCTGTTCCCAGAGCAGTCAGCATATATAGAGTCAGATCCAGATTAAATAAGAATCAAACAGTACACAGAAAACCTTCTCATACCATCTTACTCTAATCTTGTATATAATTTTATAGAAAGACTGTGTCCTGACTGGATTTGAAAAAAGAGAAGGCCACATGGATCTGTTCAACAGTAATATGTTGTTTGTAAATAATATGACAAAAAAGAAGAAATTGACTGTAATTCACCTTGATGTAAAAACTGATAAAAAGCTGCTTATTTATTTGTCTGACATTTAACATGGTAAATTCTGTCTTACTTTATTTTTCTTATTAAAAATCCCCCAACTATTGGATACAGGAGAAAGATAATTTTGACATATTACATTTGAAACGGCAAGTCATGGGTTTTAAGAGCTTGCAACAACTAATTGAAAATAATGGAAAGAATACTAACCCAAGTGCCATGAGATCAATTTATCCAATTGTAAGTGATCAGCGAACCTTCACAATGAAGGAAGACTCAGAGAAAACAGGCAAGCATGTTGTACTCATGAAGCTCCAAAAAGAATGTAGGAATGGGATGACAGCTTTTGTAAAGGAAGCTGAATTTCTTTCAGCAACATGAGGACCAGAAGGTGGACTTAGCTGTAAATACACATATGCATCAGTTAAAGGGGGTCAACCAATTTTGTAAATGATCCTCCAAAATTAGTCAGTTGAATGGATTATATTCCTAATCCAGACAGATCAACATGGAGGAAGCTTGTCTCAGCCCAGCACAGAGTATAAAAAACAAGCCAGCTACGAGAGAACTTTGAAGAGAGCAAAGAGCCTGAACTGGTTTTAACTCATGTAGTCCTTTCCAATGCCAGAGGATGCTCAGATGTGACAGTGAGCACGGCAAGAGGAATCATGTTTGTACTGTGATCCAAGTGCACATTGCAATTGCTGTATTGTGCTTGTGTTTGCAATTCAGTATACTGCTGTAGCACTTTTATAAATCAAACTCTATGTAACGTCAATTATCGTCAAAGAAATAAATTTAGCACTGAAACATTAAATCTTCTTCATATGAAAAAAGCTAAAAGAATCAGAGAGTATTGAACTATGATGCACAGAGGTTATATTTATGAAATAAACTTAGTATTATGAAATTACTCCATTATAAAAGTTATCATTGTATTAAAGCCAGCATTAGTTATGTTGAAGGAAGTGTGGCAAATACAGCTAAAAGTAGTAATAACATGAAGTTCAGGAAAATACGATATAATGAAAGTGTAATTACTTTTTTCATTTCAATGATGGCAAGTTCTGATACCTGCATCAATTTTCCTAAAATTCCCTTTAATTTTGAAATTTCCTATTTCTTAAAAGTTGAAAAGAATTTCTGTGTTCAAAATAAATGAAACCCTTTTTTTTTCAGAATAAATCATTCTGCTCTTAAAGCATTCTCTTTCTTTAATTCACTGAAAATTATGATTTTATTTTAGATACCACTTTGTATTTGTTTTTGTAACCAAAAAATAATTTTAAAAGCAGTTATATCCTTATCTTTGGTTATTACATAATATATATTTTTTCTTTGGCTTTATGTCTATTTAAATGGAATTTAGTGAAATGGTCTGTTTTGTATCATCTCATGTGCCATAAGACATGATTATCCTTTAGTGTTTTGCAGACAGGAAAGGTGGAAAGGAAAAGCTGCAGAGAGCTGCTTGAACCTTTCTTTACATTTCCATTGTGTGTAGCGAGCAAAGCTGGTATAAAATACTGTAAAAACATAAGACTAATATTTGAAGAACTTTGGCATAGCCTATGATTTTCAAGTCAAAGCATGCATGTAATTCTGCAAAATAATATCTGTAGAACTTAAATATATATATTTGAGTTTACATGAATAATTTTGAAAACCATTTCTGGTTTGTATCTATCCATAATATAGTTTTTTTTGCATAAATATGAACATTTAAAAGTAAAAGAGATGAGGGATTTTGCAAGAGTTCATTCATAGTAAAAGCATAACTGAAGTACTCAGGTTATACTGTCAAACTAGTCATACTTGCTGGTGATCTACACTCCATACCCATTAACAAACACATTTACTGCATATTTTTGGTGTGGGTCTAGAAAATTGTGATTTGGTGTTCAGAGGATGCATGAACTCTTAATCCACGTTTTTAAAGGAGGGCAAGTTCTAAGACAGAAAGTGTTGCTTGTAGATAAAATGTCATTTTTCAAAAATCCCTGAAAGGTGGTTGATGGCAAGTCTGTTTTGTGAAGTTAAACTGTTTACAAAATAATTCCAGACATTTTATTTACATACATTCTTATTTGTGAGAGAAGAAACACAATAAGGTATAGAAACTGGATATACTTTTTAAATCTCTTCTACTTTCTGTCCAGAAATTTTAGCGATTTAGTATGTGCACAAGCACACAGAGCAATAATTTTGTATTCACTTTGGTCCTCTTTAAGATCCCATTCATTTTAAAAATAGTGGTATTGCTAGATTTTTATGCCTTTATTCTTTGTGACTCTGTCCCCTATTTAATTATATATTATTATCTTATTCCTCTTGGTGACATCTGTTAAGTTCATTTGGTTGTGTAATGTGGTTACCATTACCCAATTTCTTAATGATTACATTGTGAATAATTAATACTTTTTTATTTCATTTCATTGCCAGGAAAACATTTATCTAAATTACACAGAAAACCTTTTCTGGTAATCAGCCTAACACATAACTGTTTCCTCTTTTGAAATTAATCTTAACTTTTAATTGTAAAAGTTACTTTTGCAAGATTCCATTGTTTCAGCAGTCCTCTAATTAAATCCTGTTTGTGCCCAGACTTGTCAAATAAGAACACACAGTCTCTGCTTTAAGTAGTTTTTATGCATCCGGTAAAAAGAAGTTACTAAAATGGCACAATTTGGAGGCTCAAGCCTTTTTTGTACCAAACTGCATTTAAGAGTGATTGCCCTTCTCAGTCTATATTTTCACTTCATTTCTTTTGCAACCCATTTAATAATCTTTTTAACCACGACCAAATTTATTCTACAGATGATGACCAAGTTGTGAAGAATTCCTTTCTTAAAACTGAGATTTGAAGTAGTTACTAATGTTGTTATATCTTTCCTTCACCTCTAGCATTTATAAGTTTACCTTTAGGAAAGAGGAACAGCGCTCAACAGTCACAGTCAGTTGTTTCTGAGAAGCAAATCCACATAAAAGATTGAGGCTGATATCAAGAGGGCAGGCAGCTGTGATAAATCCGTATTTCTGAGAGTCATTAGTCTGATTCAACTGCTCGGAGAGTTTTGATGGGAGTTCTTCAGTGGTTAGAATTGTAGAAACACAAATTCTGCTTATATTCACTCGTTGGAAAAGGGGGTACAGTTTAATCAGCTAAAATGCAAGATCTTATTTTGTTTCTGATCTGTGAAAGCCCTGGAAATGTGCAAAATTGCTTTGGCAATTTGGCAGGTTACTACTGGCATGAATTGTCCATTAGGTAGAGAGAAAAAATCACAGCCTGATGCATTTTGTGATTGTAAAGTGGCACTGAAAACAAAATGTAAATTAGTAAACCTATAGTCACAGAATCTATTTCTAGAGTAGACTTTTACTTTCTATTCAGAATCTATCTCAACATTACTGAGATAGTATCTAAAATAGGAAAATCATTAATAGGGATTCAATAAATATGATCTCTTCCTTTATTCAGCACATCTACCCAAAAAATCCCCACATTCCTATCCTGGAGTAGTCTTTACTATCACCTGCACACTTTTTATTAATGTGATACTTGTAGACTGTTTCCATTGTCCCAATTACAGCAAAAGTATTTTCTTCTAGGGTTAATCCAGTTTCTGATTAAGAAAAAATAAAAAAGGATAATGAAATACATTGGCAGAGTAGCAACCATGTCTGAAATACAAATTAAGATACATTATTATTTCAGGGAGCACTGTTAAAAGACTGAGAAAAAATAAATATAATGGAACAAACTAAGAAAAGAGAAAGTACTTTTGAGGTCAGGGATTACAAATGTTAGGTATTCAATGAGTGGCATTTTTCAGTAGCAATGGTGGTGGTGCAAGAAAACTAATTGGGACAAGGACTGGAGTAAATACACTGCCTGCAATTTGTCTAGTATTAAACTGTGACCACAGAACAATTGAACAAGGCTCTGCCCATAGTTAACAGGGAAAGAGAATGACATAGAGTATAGGGAAGAGAAATAAAAGATATAAGGATCCAGAACCATGGAGTGTTAGAGCTACGATTAATTGCCAGCAGCCCAGATTATAACATCAGACAACTTTCCCTTTTCTAAAATGATTTAGTATTACAGATATGGAATAAAATTAGGATAGTTTTTTTCTTATACAGATACAAAAGGAAATAATGAGCAGAATAAAGCTGCACTGTCAGTGTAACAGAGACTAGAATCTATTCCTGGAGTCTTCAGGTGCTTCTCGAAAACATTTGAAGTAGCGACATACATGGATTGATATAAACCCCTTATTTGGTAAGTTATAAAGCTAGATGATCCCCAAGTAGGGAGCAAATTTATTTACCAAAAAAAAACCAAAACAAAACAAAAAAACAACCACAAAAAAAAAACCCCAACAAATTATTTTCTCTCTTCAACAAACACAATTCAAACTGTTTATGCTTCCAGTCTTCCCTGATACAATATGACTTCTGGAATCAGCTTTCCTTTGATTCCTCCTATGTGGCACAATAAAGTGTGAATTCTACAAACGTGGAGGAATGCTGAATGATACTCACATAAAAGGCCCAAGGCAACTAAGAAAAATTTCAGATAAATTGTTTATCTCAGTCTTGCTTCCAAGCCTTTAGAGGTTCGCCATTTCTAATTTACCATGAGAGTCGTGGGAAAATAATCCTTGCTGCTGGCAAAACTCATAAAATTTGTGTTTTGCCAGAGCAAATAAGGCTTTTTTGGGGAAGCAGACGGTGGCGGGAGGGAATTGGAAAAAAATTAACACAAAATGCCTAAAATTATCATTAACACAAAATGCCTAAAAGATACAGTTTTTTGAGATGAAGGTACGTTTGCTATTCTGCATGGAACACATCTGTTATATTTTGTTATTTTCTTAATATTTTTGAGCTCGTACATGTTGCTATGATACTTGGAGTTGTGTCTTTTATTTAAATATAAATATATAAAGATTGTAACTTTACATCACTAATAAGTGATTTTTTTTTCCTTCTTCTCTGAAACAAGACTATGATGTAATGTATCTCATCCCAATTCAGTGCAGTTAACCTTCATCATCTTTGAGTTTTCAGGTCAGCTTTCATGTTTTTCTCATGCTGCAAAAAATAGCTGCAGAAATAGTCACTTGGCTGATTTCTCATTTTCTTCTTTATAAATCATTGTCATAGAGTGGTAGTCTCCCTATACTTACAAAAGGCTTGAGATGAAAAACTGCAATGTTCCTACTTGGAAACTCTAAATATTACATGTTGTGTTCAAAATGCAGCTCTGCCAGAACAGTATTCAGGCTTCAAAACAGAAAACATAAAACATCTGTATTAGAAAATTTGGGGATTTGTGCTGTTGAGGCACTTTAAGAATGTCCGCCTCCTCTAGTAGCTTCAGCCCAAGACCCACTCCTCCCTTGCTGCTGGAGCCAAACTTGGTACCTGAAGTCCCTGTCCAGGTTGAGACATACAGCTGATTCTTTTCCCTTTATCATGGAGATAGAAAGTGAAATTACACAGGAAAAAATATTCAAGAAAAATGGATTTATATAATAAAAAGAGGTTATAGACTAGGAGTGTACTGACTGGCTCTTTTTACATGTAACTCTCCCCTTTTATCCCATCTGTTTTCTGTCTTCCCACACTTGTTCCTCCTGATATCACATTATGCCTTTTGCCTATCTTCGACCCTTACCCCAAACATCCCATAGTAAGTTTTATGCATTCCACAAACCCTAATCAAGTAACCTGTAATACTCTTGCTATTTTTTTCCCAGTAGCAGTTACAGTGTTCAAGATAAGCATCTTCAAGTCTGTATCTGAGTAGTTCCTTTATGTCCTATCCACCATCCGAGCTCTGATCTTCATTATTGGCACTGTTGTTACTTTTATGTTTATGTGCACATATGTTTAATTATAATTTTTTTTGTTACTTGTTTCTCTTATACTGAATAGCCATTAATCAAGTAGCTTAAACAAGCACACACCCTCATTTTCCACATTCTCTTACACAGAATTAAGGCTTGGTTTTTAAGGGCCAAAATTTAATAAAGGCCAAATTCTTGATCAAATATCTGTTCAAGTTTTCCATTTCTACAAGTATGCCCCTCAGTTAACGATTTCTTTGATTAAAGGAGTTTCCCTTTCTTTATTTCTTTTGATTACTGAAAGACTTTTTCAATAAGGATAATAAAATCAAAGCTTTGGATTCATGTGATTTTTCTTCTTTTACCTTCTAAATTCAAAGACATCAGTAAATTAAAGTTAGTAGTTACAAGGCCCTTGATGTTGAGGTTAGTCCATATTTCAATGGAGCAACTTTCAATCTACTCCCCAGTAAAATTAGAATGATGTCAGCTCCAGGGACATTTTTAAACCCTGACAAGTTGAATACAGAACTTGGCAATAGAAAACCTGAATAGCATATTTGATCAAATATTTGATCTTATTTTATTAATTTACAAAACAATGCTTACATCTGCTCACATACTAAGACATGGCAAAATCTTTTTTCCTCTTTTTTTTTTTCTAATATTAATTTACTTGAATTATTGACAACACTGCTTTGTTATTTCCAGGATCTTGTGCTGCTTTGCTTGACTGCTACTCTGTATTTCCTCTGATTACCTAATTTTAATGATACTCTTCTCTGCGTTTGTTGGAATGTTTAATGGTCTAATGTTAGTCTATGGTTATGCTATTAAGACAGAGCAATCTTCATTACCAGTTAGCTTGAGAGGCTGCCAAAGAATCTGCTATTAGTGATGAGAAAGGCTGTGATACAATGTTCTCAAAAATGTTTCAAATTCTAGTGCAATTT
This sequence comes from Donacobius atricapilla, assembly GCA_013397315.1. Lineage (NCBI taxonomy): Eukaryota > Metazoa > Chordata > Aves > Passeriformes > Mimidae > Donacobius > Donacobius atricapilla. The sequence goes on from WBMY01008974.1 coordinate 44,947, forward strand.
AAGATATTTACATTAGCCTTTTCTTTCTTGAATAAATATATTTTAAAAAGAATCTTTCAGGCTAGCTGAAGCATTTATGGAATTTTAATCCCTGGATCCTGTCTCATACATGTATTTTAAATATTTTTTCTCATAATTTGAAATTAAATAATTTTGGAGGGCAAAATATAACCGTCAAAGTGATAAAATATTTTCAGAGGATATACGGACAGTATCAATGTCCTATGAATTAAGTTACTTAAAAAGGCAAAAATGCTCAAAGAAGTCAGCTGATGGTTTCATTTTTTTCAACGATTAGTTCTTGATGACATAAAAATAATTTCTATTTTGATTTTTTGAATAATTGAAATATTAACATTATTAGTCACTATTTTTTTTATTTGTGATTTCAATCCTCTTTTGTGATAGAAATTTTTTGTAATATAAAAAAGCTCCTTTAATGCACAAATTTTCTATTAATTTCTGTCAAGTAAGTTTGTAAGCAGCACCATGCAAAGTTAGGTGCTGGCTCTGGAGCCAGTTGAATAAGAGATAAGGATGATGGTCGATGGGAATAGCATAAGCATGGAAAAATTAGACAAACAGTGAGACACGTGGCAGCTGTTGGAGTAGTGGAATGTATGAGATGAGATGTGGCAGTGGATTGCTCAACAGTCGCAGGCATTTTGTTCAGCATGTCAGTGGACTATCTGACTCCAACAACAGGAGACTCCATGTCTTGCTATTTTCCCAACTCATCTTGTTTTCTACTTGTCTCAGGAGATACTCTCCAGCATTCAGAGGACCATGAATTTGCCAGCAGCCAGAAGTGGACAGAAGACATAGAAGAGGCAATAGGTTATAGGCTAGAATGTGAGAATTACTTTTTTTCCCTTACGTCTCTCCTCAGTTTTTTACTCTCTTGACAGTGCTGGGAATATGTACTAGACTCTGGAGGGAAGATGAAGAAGGACAAGCAGAGAGCAGAGATAGTCACACAGGCAGTATGATCATCACAGTAAGCAGCTGTGAGATTTCTTCAGTCCATAAAGTCTTGGGCTTTTTGGAAAAGGTGGTGCTTGGGGGAAACTATTGACTTGTATCATCCTAAGAATGAGGACAATAGTTTTGCAGAGAAATCTTCCGCCAACCTGCAGAACAGCATGTTTGCATAAATCTTGCTTAAGTTTCATCTTTACGCCTAGCAGATCCTTACTCTGGGCAAGGCCTCTAGCAAGTTAAAATGTCTAAGTAAAACAGTGCAATGGATCAGCAGAAATCACAGCAAAATTATGACAAAGACTTGTTTATCATGTGTGGGTTCCAGTCTAATTAATCTCATAAAAGCTGTCCTCTTGCCCCAGGCAAGAAAAGGCCCATGCTCCTTACCTGCGTATGCATTATCTAAATTAAAGTGGTATTTTGCATCTGTACTAAGCTTTTGATCTACTAAAACCTACCACATCTCTGCCAGCGCAGTAAGGATGGGATGCTTTGATGTGTGACAAGTTAGAACTGATATAAATTTTCTGGTAACCTTTGTTTCACAGGTGTAAAAGAAGTTGTTGGAAGAAAGGTTACCACCTCACACTCCACCAGCTTTTGTTAGTGAAACAGAAATATCCGATGGGATTTTGCTGTTGGTAAGGAACTATTGTGGTTCCTTCTGACTTCAGAGCCCAAAATATACTCATTTTAACAAATCCCTGTCTTTCTCTCCACCATGACCACTTTTTGGTATAACACTTCTTGAATACAGTTCTGGGTTCTCCAGTACAAGGGAAAAAATGACACGGTAAAAAGAATCCTAAAAAGGGCCACCACTAAGGTGACTAAGGGTCTGGAGCATAGCCATGAGTAGAGGCTGAGAAAGCTGGGACTGTTAAACCTAAAGGCCCAGAAGCGAACTTAGCAATCCATACAAATACCTAAATGAAGGGTGTAAAACCAACAGAGCCAGACTCTTTTCAATGGTGCCCAGTGGGAGGACCAGAGGCAAGGGGCAGAAATGGAAGCGCAGGAAGTTCCCTCTGAACATCAGGAAAGAGATTTTTACTGAAAGCTCTCCTGACAAACAAGATATCATCAGAACTATTTCTCACCTTTGTTGAAAACAGTGGAGAAACTCCAGCTGCCTTAATCAGGTTACAAGTTTAACTCTGTCACATTTTAAGGTATTTCAGTGTTAGTAAAAAATAGAGAAAATTATGAATCAAATAATAAAACTCATGACCTTTTCTTTTCTTTTTTCTTTTCTTTTCTTTTCTTTTCTTTTCTTTTCTTTTCTTTTCTTTTCTTTTTTCCTCTCCTCTCCTCTCCTCTCCTCTCCTCTCCTCTCCTC
>WBMY01008974.1:47602-85394 GCA_013397315.1 Donacobius atricapilla
CTCCCTCCCCTCTCCCTCCCCTCCCCTCCCCCAAAACAAACAGAATATTATGTACATATGAAAGTATTTTTTTACTGGTCGGGTGACCAGGATCTGGAATGGGCTGTCCGGAGAAGTTGTGGCATCTCTCTTCTTGGAGGCATTCAAAAGGTAGTTGAGTAGTGTCCTGAGCAACCAGGTGTAGCTGGACTTGATTAATCAAATTAAGCAAATGAAGAATGTTGATCAGTAAAATAAATACAATTTTTTAACGAATATATTGAACTTCTGAAAAGGCACAGTACAGCCATATATAACCTTTCTAAAGTGTTGTTTCTTTTCAGAGTTAGTCTGATATATTTTCTTGTCTGAGACCTATGGGATGCATAGCAAGATTACAAGTTTATATTCTCTCATATATTTCTGTAGGCTTTTTTTTTTAATATAAACACTAAAGAGTTCTGGTTCTATAGAATTAAATAAGGGAGGGCTAGGTCATGAAAAATAAATTCAAAGTGTTCACCTAGCTTTCATAGATGCTACAAGTTAGAGCTCCTTTTGAAAAGCCAATAATTTTTTCATAGTTTACTTCATATCCAGCTTCATTTCAAAAATTGAGCTGTTTATTCTCTCTGGAGAGGCTGTAATAGACCACTGAAACATGTTTTTCTCTATTATCAAGTTTGTGGTTGTACTGAGAGAAAGTTTTGTTTGGTGTTATAAAGTTTGCTTACAAAAAAGACTATTCATTGAATATACTACTCATCCCTGGATGTGAAACACAGTTTCCAAGAATCGTGTTTGCAGCAGAATTTTGAAAAGCTGATGTCTGATCTAGTTTGTGAAGCAGTAGAGTTACATTTATCTAACTATTCCTTCCCCTTAGAACATGGCACTATAGAAACTCAGCTTCAGCACTTGCCTCTATTAAAGAGTGAATCCATAATCTGGGGTTACCCCCAGTGAAAGATTTAGTTGACTGATCCATTTCCATAAAAGCCAAAATCAGAAGAAAACATACATCCTTTTCTCCTTAACTTTCAGGTACTAATTGTTATTTTCCAATGGTCAGTTTTAGGCAGAGGCAAATAGAGACCTTTAAAGAGTAATTTCAGTTTCATTTAGAAGTAAGTTTTGGAGCAGATCTCTACGTTGTCTTCAGCACACACTTTGAATGGAACTTCTTGAGAAGACCAAGAACTTGTTGAGAAATCCAAGTATTTAGATTTTTTCAAGTGAAGTTGTTTCGAAAGACTTAATGTGTACATCAAACCCACAGTGCCAGGTGTTTCACTCTGCAAGCTCAGTCCTATTTATCTGTATTACTTGCTACTCTGGAATATTCAGTGAATCCAGTTCAGTTTGGGCATACAGTAACTGTACATGTGCAACACAGATGGCAAATGAACATGAACAAATTATTCCACATTTTTAAAGATGTCAGACTTATTATGGATACCTACAGCATGTTCAACAGGGCTGATCTGTCCACACCTAATGGGTACTTCTATGGGTATTGAACAATTGTCCAAACAGACACAGCCTTTTCTCCAGGTGGTACAGGTGAACTTCTGGTTAAGTAGTCAAAGATTTTATCTTTTAGCTTTTAGCAAGAGATTTCTCATCAGAGAAATGGAAATGTATAAATAAAACTCAGTAAAAACTGTTGTAGAGGCTTAGTCCCAGCTGGCAACCAAGCACCATGTAGCTGATTGCTGGCTTTCCCCCACAATGGCATAGGAGAGAGAATCAAAAGAATAAAAGAGAAAAAACTCCTGATTGAGATAAAGACAGTATAATAGGTAAATCAAGAGCAAAAGCTATGGACGCATAACCCTGTAAATTGATGGCTTATTTCATACAACTTTGTTTTTCTGTTAATAATCAAATACATTAAAAGTCATAGAATAGAAACATAGAATTATTAATTTGGAAAACACCTCCAAGTTCACCAAAGCAAATCTTTGACCAAATGTCACTATATCCACTAAAACATAACTAGGAATAACTAATATAAGCTTGTTAAAATATAAATATAACCATCTGTGATAAAAAAAAAGAAAATGGTCTTCTGCTCTATAAATAAAACAACCAAGACTTTTAAGTGGAAATTACTTAGACATTACTTAAAAGTAATATTCATCTTTTAGAAGAATTCTTCTAAAAGTTTTTTTTTTTTTNNTTTTTTTTTTTTTTTGTGAAGTGGAAGTGAATTCTTAAATTTATGTTCTTTTTTTTATTTACCATTTTATCTAGCTTGACAAAAGGGAAGTTAACTAATCATTTAAAGCCATTATAAAATAATGCTATAGGAATTATGTCTGATTTGCAGCTATCTGCTGATAGAATGAGGTTGCTCCAGCAATGGCCATAAAGGCAAAACAGAACAGAAAAACTTGTACACTTCACCTGTTTATCACAATGGTAACTTTCCATCCCAACAAAATCTATCTCATCAACTTTGTCAATTAACAGTTTCAAAAAACCAAAACAAAACAGAAACCAAAACCAAAACAAAAACAAAACACACACAACAACAACAACAACAAAACAAAAACAAAAATCCCCAGAGTTCTTTGCGGCTGAAGTTGAGAACTCAGCTTAGTTATTCTGTGAAGGTTTGACCCTGTATTTAGGCTTGAGTTAAAAATAGTAGAGGTTGGAGAATTAATTATGGATTACAGAGTAAATGCAGTGGAAAGACAACCTTACTCTGCATTAATAGTGCTTTTTCTACAATCCAGTCTAGTTTGGTATCTAACTAGGACTTGAAAGGAATCTGAGAGGTCAACAGCAGACACAGGGTCTCCCAAAAATGCCATGAGGCTGAAAATTAATACAAAACAGCTACGTTACAGCAAAAACTACAAGAATCTTCAGCAAATTTGAGATCTAAAGAAATAAGACATTATTTTTCTGGCACATCAATAATGCACATTCTTAGAAACTTAGCTTATCAGTGTTCCATGTCTTTGACTCCAAGAATCAGACATCCAACAAGTGGACCTTTGTACTTTACAAAAAGTGTAATGTATTACTTGGCATAAGAATATCAATCTTACGAAGATGAAATCTTCATGGGAAGATGAGATATTGCTTGTTATTGAAAGCAGCTGAAGACTAAAAACACTTTCCCGTTTTTCATAACATCAAAACCTCGTATTGTGAAGTGCCTTCAGGATATAGAAAAAAGATAATCTGAAAGGTAAATATCCTGAGTCTTCTATTTTTGTGTAAGGAGTGGACTTATATCTGCTATTTTTAAGAGCAATTGTTATTATCAATCTAAATGAGCAATCTAAAACTGCTAAATTAATTTGGTAGTAAATGGATTATTTAATAGCCATTTTCATAGTGTCAGAACACTGTCATCAGTCAGTAATGAACTTCTGCCTGAAAACTCTGGATAAAAGCAAAACCAGTATGTGTGAGTTGACATCTTAGGTACCTAATGTTAATTGTCGTTTAAAAATAATACCATTATCAGCAGCTCACAAAAGCAAGTTAATCGTCTTCTTTAATAGCACATGGGCATTTAGAAGTGGATGTTTTACTGCCTCTGAAGTTATATAACAAGTGCCATTTGTAATTCATTCTAAAATTAACAAGGTTTGTTCTGGTCTTCTTGGAACCGGTGGATAGCATATTTGTACATATGGGTTGGAAAAGAAATGTATACTGTCTATATTAAAGTATACTGGCTATGTTGCAAGTTCAACACCTCTCTTTTAGCCATCCAAATTTTTATTCATGGTCTAGTTACATATTGAATTAAGAAGCAAAGCAAAGACATATGTTTAATGTTAAAAAACCAAAAAAATCCTTAAATTATAGATAATGATCAACAAATGTTACATGCTGGGGAAGCAGTATTCCTCTGGATACCTATAGTTTTATAGATATATCTACTAGGAGAAACTTGCTCTCTGCACTTAGTAAATAGAGAAATAGAAAAAGTAAGTACTCTTAATATGAAAATCTGTTGAACTTCCTATTTGAAATAGATTATATTCATTGTTGCCTTGAAGGAACTATTTCTCTTCTTAGGCAAAATACAATCCACTTGTAATTGAAGCAGTTTCTTCCCTAAAAATTATTTTAACTTATAAAGTAAAGCAATTTGTGTTTTATATCCAAAGACATTGTTTATCATGTTGCTTATTATACTTTCAAGAAATTACATGGTGGTATACTGTTGCCTAATTTATCAGAACCTGACTAAAATGAACCAAACAGAAGTAAAGGTAAGATTTGTTTCAATATAGTTTTATGGGGTTTCTGTTGGGTTTTTTTTTTCTTTTCAATTTATAGTAACATATTTCCTAACCTAAGCTCTTAACTTTCTGTAGGGAAGACAGCTAATTCTATTCTAAAGTAGATAAGATAAAAAGAATTGAATAAACCACATGAATGACTCTTCTCCTCTAAAAGAGGACGACTAAGAAAGTACCTGACACTAGACTTGCATTTTAAAGCAGCTAAAATTAGATAAGTGTAATCTGCTCTGGTAGGGGCTAAATCCCCCAAATTAAGTCAGTGCTATTCCATGTATGAAGATGAAAGTTTGGAAAGTACTGGAACCATTCCTCAAATCTTTGTAATGTGGTACTTAAGCAAATCATTTTGTCATTAAAAAATATATTATGCATATATCTGCGTATATTATACATACATATACATATACACACATTTATACAAATAAGTATATATATTTATCTCTATTTATATATAGACATATATATGCTTGACTATTATACCCACACACGGGTATATATATATTTAAAATTTACAAAATTCCCAAGAATAATAAGAGTTTCCTGTACTTTTATGCTTGTAGTTTTATTGAACTCTTTTCTGATTTGGGTAGTTTTCTCTGAATTTATCAAGCAAGAGAATCCATGAACGATGCACTTCAAATAATTAATGCTCCAGGTACTGGAGGAATATGTACATGTTCTGCCTCAGCCGTATGGAAAACTAGGACTTGTTTTTTGAATTTCACCAGAATATTTTCAACAGGGGACCCAGAGACAGGAAATTCTCTTGTATAATGGAGGATAGGCTTCATTGAAGCACAAAGTAGCTTTTCTCCTTAAGATAGCTTTCTCTGGAGACATAGCCCTAGTGTGTCTAGAGTCTCCTTAAACCCTCTCCTTACACTTCTCTAACTCTCACAATAGCAGAAGAAATACAATTTGTAAAATTCTAATATAGCACTGATATGTTTAATGAACTGGTTTGTTTAATGAGATGGGATAGTTCAAGATTGTTAGTTTCGATTGTTAGTTTCAATTGTTATATGGAAAAAAAATGACATGGACATGTCCCTTCTCTCATTTGTTAGTTTCTACTTATTTTAATTGTGAAAACTATAATATTTGACTGGATAGGATTCTGCAAAACCCCAGCATTTTGGTAGCATTAATTAAAGGCTTTTACCCAATCTCCTTTTTTGGTAATGTATAGAATTAATTTTCCTTATTCTTAAATATAGTTGCAAAACCAAAGATTTGCAATTTTCATATGAGAACTAGGCAAATATAAATTAATCAGTTACATCAAGGAGATTTTCATGTCATTTGGTATATTTTTTCAAAGCTTTGCTCCTGGACTGGAACACACAAGAGGCAGGATATTGCCTAAATCAGCCAAAGGAGTGTACTAGAGTCTGGAACATCATCTTCTGTGTAAATTGAGTCTCAAGACTGAATTAGTCCATGCAGAAGAGAAGCTTTCAGTCAATCCTTCAGCCTGAAGTGCGTATAGTACTGTGACATTCACGTTTCAGACAAGCTCATTTAAACAGAGAAAAGCAAAACTTTTGCCTTATTGTTCCTTGTAATTGTTCACTTCTAGACAATTTCACATATAACTATCAAACAGCAATCAAAACCAAAAAGTTTTGTTATTAGGAAGTGCTCTTGACAGAATCAGAATCTTGATGTGGCATGCAGAGATGGATAACTATGTTTTTGAAGGGAATTTTACTGTAAATTTTGGCCTTAAGCTATCCTAATGACAGTTTTATAGAGCAGGACAGTTCTTTTTCAAAGATATTTTTCCCTCAAATAAAGGATGAAAGATATAATCTATCCTGCAATAATCTTCTTCTCAAATTCCAGATATGTTGCTCCTGGTTATACATAAGTTACAAAGACAGACTAATCCCATACTCAAATACTTGACAAACACCTGTATCACAATTGCATGAAAGAAGTACTTGAAAACTTTGATCTTCATTGAAGCGATAAAAATCAATGTAACCAATAGTTCCTAAATTGTCAGAAATTTCAACATCCTTAAGAACATAATAATCACAGTAACTGATATACCTATAAGTGAACCTGTTGCAGTCTTAGTCATGATCCGTGGGATTGGTTAACTCTTCTAGCTCTTCCAGGGGTTGCATGGGGCACTAAATCTTCAGAATTTCTGTTTGCACAAAAGAAGCTGAGAGAAGCAGCTCTTTTATACCTGCACAGCAAAGCATAGCACAGTATATTTTCTGTTTAGTGCAGCAACTTATTCATAGCCCTAAGCATCTTCAAAATGTCAAAACATAGCTTAAAATTTAATATTTAGCAAAATAATATTTCACTGATCTCACTGAATCATGAAAGTGTTATGAGTCTTTTATAAAACGTAATAATCCACCCCCACTTCTCAGTCATTTCAAACCTGTTAATTTAAGGAAGTTAGACATGGAAGGTATTAGAAAGAAATGGTAATATTTCTATCTTCTGTTTGTTAAGTAAAGATTCAAATCCCAGCCAGGCTGATGTTTACTGGTGAGGGAATGGGTGAGAACTATGGGATGAAATTGCTTAGCAATTAGACATTTATTGTTCCACTCCAAGTGCCGTTAGGTTCATCTAATCTATTTGTGAAAATGCCTAATAGTAAGCATAAACAGTTGCAGCACACTTTTTATTCTCAGTAATAAAAAATATAAGCCATGTAACTTGTATGAGACATCACTTAACCACCTCCTGAAAGACATCTGGAAGCCCACAGTTAGGAAACTTAAGAACTCTGATAACATGAAAAAGTCTTGACACAATTCAGTCTCTCCTTCCACTTCTTGCCTCCAAGAAAAGGCTGGTGTTGTGACACATATTGATATTTAGCAAATCCAAGATGTGAATAAATAAAATCTGGGCAATAAAAATCAAATTTCGCAGTGTATACTGAAGAAAACATAGGATGATAATGTATTTTCTTATCTCGCTATGACATCTACAGAAAAGAGAAAAATAACCTCTACCCAGGATAGTAGTCTACACAAAATATGACCAATTATACATATAATACTCTCAAAGAGGTAAAGTACATATATTTTTTGCTGATCATTTTTTTGAACCGGAATTACGTTGGAACGATGAATTCTAATTTACACATTTTATGCTTGCAGTAAGACACTACATAAGACACATTCACCATTCATACATTTTAGGCACCTTAAGTAAGAGTGTATACCAGTCACCACCACCCCCACGCTGCATTATTCCTCCATTCCTCAGGGAATTTCCCCCTGCCTTATTTATTTTAATCCTTTTGATTTCTTCTTACTTCATCGAATGAGTTATCTACTTGATTTTTTTTTTTAATTTGTCTCCTTTGATGCCTCATTGCTCACCATCCTTTTTATTTTTTACTTTTTAAAAAACTTCCTTGTAAGGAAAAATGACACAAAAGCCCCAGCTGTTTATCAGTTTTGGCAGTAGCTTTTGCAACCATAGGACTATTGTATGTAGACCTAGGGAAAGACTGAATGACCTATCCTCCAGAGAACAAGATTAATCTCATCTTGACTTTTCATTACTTAAACTTTATCTATATTTTCAGCATTGATGTTGTGTGATATTCCTAGTCTGCATGGCCTTTTTAATCCTCCATGGCACTGTGGATACTATTCACTCTAAAAAATAGTTAATCTTGTTTATAGTCTGTGTCTTTCTTCTCTTTCCCTTCTTTCTCATCTCCTATTTTTCTTTGAGTCAGTTTTAATGTATCCTCATGTTTCCAGTGCGGAAGGACTGTGTTGGTTGTGGTTGGGATAGAGTTCATTTTCTTAATAGTAGCTGGTATAGGGCTATGTTTTGGACTTTTGCTGGGTTGATAATATAGATATATTTTTGTCATTGCTGAGCAGTGCTTACACAGAGGTCTCTCCTGCTCCTTACCCCAACCCACCAGCAAGGAGGCCGAGAGAGCACAAGAAGCTGGGACGGGATATAGCTGGGACAGCTGATCCTAACTGACCAAAGGGATATTCCATACCATATGACATCATGCTCTGCATAGAAGGCTGGGTGAAGAAGGAAGGGAAGGACATTCAAAGAGATGGCATTTGTCTCCCCAAATAGCCATTACATGTGAGCCCTGCTTTCCTGGAGATGGCTGAATACCTGCCTGCCAGTGGGAAGTAGTGAATGAATTCCTTGTTTTGCTTTGCTTGAGTGCACAGCTTTTGATTTACCTATTAATCTCAATTTATTAATCTCAACCATGAGTTTTCTCGGTTTTACTCTTCCCGTTCTCTCCCCCACCCTAGTGTGGGAGGAGTGAGTGATGGTGCTTTGTTGCCAGCAAATGTTAAACCATGACAAGGACTTAATGTATTTGCAATTACAATAAAGTGTTAAATAATAGGGATTTTTTTTTCTTATATAACATTAAACTGTAAGAAATTCTTTATCTTCACAGGCAGAAGAGTTAAAACTGGAGTATATTACCACTTATGTCTGTGTCAGAGATATTGCTAATTCTCAGAAGTTTTAATGCTTGTTTGAAATCATAAAACCTTTCTCAAATTCCCAAATGAAGAAAGAAATAGTACATTCTCACAGTGCCTTGAAAACAGTAAGAGGAAGACATGCATAACTTAAAATGTCATTTATACCTGGGAAATTAGAGTGATTCTGAGGTTTTGATGATTCCTACACATTTTAAGAAGTTCTCAAAAAAAAAATCATCATGCATTTCTTACGGAGGAAACTCCATCCTGTTGAAAAAGGAAACAAAAAATATTTCTTCCTAATGAATGCATATTTATGAGTATAGAAAAGATGCATATATATCAGTAAAGACAGAATTAACATAATATTTTTAGAGAAAGATTTGAGATACTAAGTACTATATGAGACTAAAGCATTAATTGTATGTTATGCAGTGAACAGATTTTTGTAATAATAGCTCAAAGCCCTTCTAGCACTCTATTTGGTGAAAAAAAGTATCTTAATATAGTAATGGTGCACTGTTGAATTTATCAACAATGCTGGAAACAAAGGAGGGTTCATCCTTCCACTAAACATTAAAGCTGTCTGTTATAAATTCCTTTGTAAGACTTCACAACTTGAAGGTTAAGAGTAGGTTTTTCTTTCAAAACCTGTAATTCTTTTAAGCAAAATAAGTTAATTTAAGAAGTGAGAAGTACTGTTTTAATCCTGAACTGTATGTATACATTTCAGGAAGTCCCAAAAATAAAGTTATAGGAAATGAGAGCCCTTGAGTTTCTTTTCAATTATCAACCTATCTCATCAGACAAAATTTTTGAAAATTTCTCCTAATGGGTATAATTCACAAACATATTGCTTCTGAATAATTACATTTGTTGCCTGAAATATTAATCAGACATTGATGGTCTGATAGGGTTATAGTGATGATTAATGGATAGATAACTCCAATACAAGGGAAGAATGAGAGATCTGAGAATTTTTAGCTTGGTAAAGGGAAGGACCATGGGAAATCTCATCAATTTATCTAATTACCTAAAGGAAGGTGCAAAGGCAATAGAGCCAGTCTGTTTTCAAGGGTGTTTCCTCTGAACATCAAGGAAGGACCTTGGGGGAAGTATACCCTTTACTGTAAGGGTGACTAAGCACTGGGAAAGGTTGCACAGAGATGTGGAGTGTCCCTCCTTGGAGATATTCAAAAACCATCTGGATATGGTCTAGGACACCGTAACCTAGTCCAGGGCATCCAGCTGTAGGTGGTTCTGTTTAGCAGGCGGAACTGGATTAGATCCAGTCTCCAAAGGCCTCTTACAACTTCAACCAATCTCTGAGTCTGTAATTCTGTGATTCTATTACTCTCTGATTCTGTGATGCTAGGAACTGAAGTGGGCTCTGTCCATAAATAGGAAGTACTCCTGGAGTCAGATGAGTTCTAAACTTAACATGGTCCAAACTAAACATAATATATTTGTCTTTTTATTAATTACAGAACCTGAGTGAGAAGATGAGGCTATATGATGGTTACATACCAGAACAGAATATGTAGGCACAGTATTCCCCACAACAACTGGCTTAGCCTTGAAAGAAACATTCAAGTATGAACAATTAAACACTCAAATATGGATTAATATGATCCAGCAAGTTTCTTGGATGCCTGCCTAACTGGAAGAATTGCACATAGATCTCCCTATGGAGAAGAAAAGCCTCACAGTTTAGAAAAAGTCTGAAGTATTAGTAGGAACAGCCTCTCATAATAGCAAAGGACACCAATAGCACTGCCAGGTGCTATTGAGATCAGAATCAATACCCCATATTTCTTTTTCTTTTTTCTAAGATTAGGTTATTCATTGTATCAGCAGTAAAATTTGCTCATTTTAACTTTGACTACCTGATTAAAACTTTATTGAAACATTATCATCTTCGGAAATTTCAGAGATATTGCTGATGTCATAGAACAAAATACAGCCTCAACCTCATCCTCCCCTGCCCTCTCAGTCTCTTATGCAACAGCTTTTGCTATAAGAAAGTTAATTTTAATGCCATCTCTGCTGGAACCATCTCCCTGCTGCTATACTATAGCTTTAATTTAACATCCTCTTTAAATCAGTGGAGTGCTGGGGTATATGAGGGAAATCTGGTAGCACAAATTGTGTTCATCCTGTTCAAGAGATCGGCTCTTTCATCTGAGTTAACCAGGCTTAATTCAACACCTCTCTGAAACAGTCCCCTGCTGTCGGAGTATGTAGTGTGCTGGGGGAGGCTTTTCAACTATACATGGCTGGTATTTCAAAATAGACTTTTTCACCCTCTAGCATCAAAATGCATCAGCAGTGTCTGACCATAAAAATATAAATGATGAAAAGTGACACTATTTAAAACATCTGTAGCTCAATCCTGATGTGACCCAAATGGTGTTTGTGACCTACAGTAATCTCAGATGAGTGCTGGTTTTCAAGAGGTTCACAATATTTTTCCAGCATCACAGTATGAAGCCTTTCAATGACAGACATAAATCTATCCTTTATTTAAACCAGCAACACAAAAGTGTAAAACAGCATTTTTTTTTTTTTTTATTTTTTTTTGGTCTGAAATATATTAAAGAAAAAATAGAACTTTGGGAAAGCAAATTTCTATTTACAAACTTAAAAGAAGAAGCCAATACAACTAATGCTCCAGTAAAATTTTTGAAATAATTTAATGGTTATTGAAACACTGGTCTCTGAACAGAATTTTTTAAACAGAGAGAAGAATGACTAAATATGTGTCTGGGGAAATTAGAGGAATACATTGATATGGACCTAGGCTGTAAAATAAGCATAATTCATCTATAGTACTTCAAGGAACTAGCTTGCTTTCTGAAATGCTAGATTTAGTAATTATCGGTCATATTAATTCAGGGAAAAAAAACCCCAACAAAATCATACTTGCAATAGATGACATTGAGTTCCTGCTGAGAAAATAGGCAGTCAAAGGCAGAAAAGAGTTCAGCTGCACCATCTTTGACTGCTACTGTGCTAACTTAACAAGTGCGTCATACATGATGGTCTGTAAGTAGGCCTAAGAAAATACTTTTATTCTCAGCATTTAGTTTATCTCTAATTTCTGAGCAATCTCTAACCAGTTAGAAACTTAATGAGTTTCCCTTTTATTTACTAATTTATTGATATTATTTTGTTATTCATGGTGACAAAAATTAACAAATGCAAAAGAAAACCCTAGCTATTTTTCAAGATTAGTGATATTATTTCCCCTTACAGTTTTGCAACTGTTACTTGCAATACACTACATTTAAAATAGATTCTTTTTATTTTAATTTCAAATCTCACCAGCTTTTTAAGGTAATATCCTTAGTACTTTAGTACTTCAGATAATAGGTAAAATGTTCTTTTATTCTTGTAATACAAAGGACTACATTGCTTCTGTGGTTGTAATAAATTTAACTGAGTTCTGAATAACTATTTGTTCAAAGGCAATGTGCACATGTCATATTCGGACTGTAGATCTTGGCTGGAGAATGGACCCAAATCCAGGCAAAGGTATCTCTTTGATGACCACAGGATTTGTGCTGATGCAAGTATATAAAGAGATTCGGCTTATGGCACATTTTTGTAGACTCCTTGAAGAACTTTTTACAGTGGTAGGACTGTTAAATGCATTGCTTAGTAATAATTTAGAAAGAGAAAATTCAGCACAAGTGTATTTAATTACCCTCAAGGATTACCAGAAAAATTCCCCAGAAATTCCCATTATCTTCTCATTTTGATTAGATAAACAGTTTTGGGGTTTTTTAATGTTTGTCTAAGGTTTCTGGCTTTGATGCATAAATGTATGTCTGAAATTTTTTATTACTTTTTTGTAAACTTCTTTCATAGGGTGATAGAGAGACAGACAAAATGCAACTGTTGCATTACATTAGCTCTTTGACTGCTTGCAAACATGTTGGTTTTAATAACTTGCTTCACCTGAGAAATTAAAAATCCTAGGATTCTGTGCCTGTTTAGGACATTAGGTATGGATCCAAATTCCCTCATCTGAGAGGCTGTTGATATTGATGACTCAAGACATTTTGGGGTACTTGTGTGGGGGGTGTGGGTCAGCTTGGGCCTTGCCCTAGTGAGGAAGTGCCCTGCTCCGCACCCCCATCCCTAGAGCCTGTATCCCAGCCTGGGAGTGGCTCCCAATTGCTGTCATACCAGAGGCAATGCTCCACACCTGCCTGAGAGCCCCTAACCCAGCTCCTGAGTGGCCAAAGGACTGGAAATCCCACCTGGGGCAGGGCCCAGGAAGGCCAAGGGGTATTTAGAGCTGAGCATGATGTGAGGATGTCTTTTGACGTACTTGACCCTACTTTCTCATGTAATTTACTGTCAACTGAACACTCCTGAAACCAAGGAGCTGGTAGCTATATGTGTTCTTTTGTGTCTTTCTAATTTCTTTTTCTGGGATTTTTTGAATGACTTAAAGTTGAATGTGCTTAGAGTTTGCTAAATGGCTAAATAGGTTAAGGTGATGCTTCAAGAAGTGCTCTGTGTTGATTGACTGTTGCAGTAACCCCTTTTGCCACAGTTCTCTGTTTTTCTAAAATTGTCAGTAAAGTTTTTCTTGTTGTTTTGACCTCTTGAGACTATCTTGTTGGTATTTCTCCCGTGCGTCTAACATGAACAACCATAAGCCCTTTAAAAATTCTTGTTGAGTGTTTTTCGAAGCTTTACACCTCACCTTGATACAAGGATGCATTCATTTTTAACTGGTTGTGAGGAACAATATTGAAGACAGAGAACCTGCAGCCTATGAGGAAGGAGCTTATTTGTATGTCTTCATTGACTGGTCAGTGGTATAGCATAATACACTTACATAGTGTTTCACTGGGCAGAATACATTCTATTTTTTCATCTTCCCTACACTCTCACTACAATCTGCAAGAAAATCTGACATGAATTATCAAGACAGTTTATTGCAAAAATGAGCCAGCAAGAACACAGCAAACCACTGCCCCTGGTAGCATGAATTACTGTCTCTTTGACAAGGCAGACAGTTCCTTTTGAATTCAGCCTACTATTATCTATGAAGGCACTTTCCAATGAGCTTCAGTCTCCTTCCTGCCTCTGCTTTTCCCTGGCTTCTATTTCCGCTCTCTGGCCTCTTTCCTAATTCCCTTCTTCTCTTTTCTTTCTCCTTAGCCTCAAATCTGTCTGAAATTAGGTTTCACTTGAAGAAATAAGGCACTTAAGATGCCTAAGCCAACAGTCAATTAATCTTCTCACCCATTTCAATTTCTTTTTTTTTCCTATGCCAGAAGAGAGTATATGCTTGTCACAGGACTTTGAAAATCACTGGTTTAGGTGAGAGGAAAAAAAAACTCTTAAAAATGAATGTTCATCTTAATTTTCAGAATACTTAACTTTTTTGGTTTGTTGGTATATATTTTAAATAAGTTTGTCTTGGAATGATTGCCTTAAGAAAAAAACACAAAACAAAACAACAACAACCAAAAACAAAACAAGAAAAAAAAGAAAAAATGGGGGGAAGAGTGGAAGGTCAATCTTATTGGGCAATTTAATGAAACCAAAACTAAGAGTCCAGTACTGTGTCAACAAAAATTCAAATATATTATGTTCAACAGGTGACTTGTATTTAAACATCTCTAATGAATATGTGTATGTTAAAAAACCAATACATTTTTACAGAAACTGCACTCATTTAATTAAGCAGATTTTTCATATGTTCCAAAATATGTTTTAGCCTCTAACAAAGTAGCTGCCAGCAAATACATATCTATACACTTAGATTGTAATATTCAAGTTTCCAAAAATCTGACTTTATACAACTGCACTTGCATTTAATTCACTTAAAAAAAAAAAAAGGTAACTACTGTGTGTTTATGGGACTAGACAAGTATATGTGTTCTCCTAAAAGTTGTGCTAGTTGTGCTATGTAAAGAAATTATAGCTAGACCTGAAATACTAATTTCTCCTTCAAGTGTCCTGATTTAAAAAACTTTATTTTTTTCTGGGTTTTGTCACATGCTTTTCTTAGATGCTTATTTTTTTTCAGGCATTATGTGGAGAACCTAGACAGTATATTCACATAGCTAATAGGCATAGAAACATGTTAAGTGTCTAGATTTCTTAAAGCGCTTTTCAACCCTTGTTAAACCTTCTACAGCCTAGAGGTAACTGAATGCTTATAAAAATCTCAGAATCACCAGATACCTACAACATTTTGCACTTATCTTCTTCTTTTTTCAACAGTAATTTGTAATTCATTATTACATTTTTCCCCCATTGCCAAATACTTATGGATAGGAGGTTGTTTCTTGGGAAAGACCTCCAAATATGAAGGTTTTACAGGTCACTATTCAATTCTGTTTGATTCTAAAGGTGAGTTCAAAGGAAAACTTCTACATGAAAATTTGCTCTAACATGAAAGGAGCAGTCAGGACTAGATATAAAATAATTATTACAAATCTGACAATAGCAAAAATAACTTAGGTAAGATGCACACGCAACTAAGTTCACAAAATCATATATATAAGCTGCACATTTCACATAGCTACCTGTTTCATAGCTACATTTCACATGCTTTCTGTTCTCAATATCTTGGCTGAATAAAAACAAATATCTGAACACAAAACTGGAGCAACCTTGCTTTGACTTTAAATCAAGCTCTGGGTTTCCAGGGAATTGTGTAGAAATTGTCCAACCTCTAATTCGTGTTTCTTTCTTTGGCTTCTCTTATAGACAGAAATCCATTAGGGACTTCACTACATTTAGAATAAGCTGTATTTTAAAATGGCATAGCTCACCCATGATGCTGATACTTTGAATTTTAGTTCTGTAAGAACTCTTAGATGGCTACACTCTGGTCCCAGTAATTCACATTACTTGAAGTTTTCACACTATTCATCAGTTTTGTCTTACTGCACCTCAGCTTCCTTTGTTGTGCTCTCATTGGATACTATGGAGAGTATCTGCAAAAGGAACTTGGAACTAAACTGAGCAGAAGGATGTAGCTAGGTGCCAAATGCCTAGGGACAGAGAACCATTACTTGTCTGAAACTTCTACATCTTATTTAGGCGTCTAGACTTCTTGTAATGGGACTAATGGTAGACTGACAAGGGAAATGTCTGGTACTTATTCACAGGACTATGTCTATACACAGCTGGTTTATCTGAGCTGCATATAAAAGTTGGAATGCTGTGGACAAAAGGTACATATACATGTATATGTACATATATACATATATATGCATATACAGAGCCAACAACTGTCAGTGCTTTTGATGTTTTAAAGGTTAAACAGTCAGAATGATCTGATTCAGAAAATCTTCCCTAAAAGTTAGGGAGTATTCTAGTATTTCGAATCTAGTATTTCTCCTTTATCTCTGCTTATTATGTTCACCTTTCAATATTCCTTTGTGTCCTATGACTGACAGCACCATCCTCTTCGAGAAAATGTATCTGCAACAATTACAGCAAGGTTCTAGCACTCTGTGGCTCTCACTGCCAGGCAGAAGATGACAGTGGTGGGAATTCCTTGTCCTCTTGGCTGGGGCCCTACTCAAAATTCAGTGAGCGTGTTTGTCTGCTGCCTTGGAGGTTCCTTCTGTTGGCCCCTGCCTGGGTGGCAGCCTTTTCCAAATCAGAAACAGATCCCACTGGGAAGTGACAGTCATGTGAGTGTGGAGAAGTTCTCCAGTTCAAAGCACAAAATACAGTGAAAGGTAATTCCGTTTTTGTTCATTTTTACCTCATCCATCAATCTGGGTTTAAAAATAACTAATTAAACTCAGATTTGAAGCTGCAGTGCTCTTTGAAGTTCTTATATTCCCTGAACCTTGAACCTCTATGGCATAGATAGCTTCAACATGATACATGTTTTACAACCTGTGCCAAAAGTAGTCAAAACACAAACATGTCTAACATACAAAAGTTCCCAGAAGGTTTAGAAGGAACAGCTCCTAATTTCTGAATATAACTGGAATTTGTCTGCCTTGAGAGATGTACAGAATCTGCTCAAGCTGGAGGAGTTTTTCCTTATCTAGATGAATGTTACAATCCAATGGGAAAGAACCAGGGAAAGATTTGGGGTGGTCAAAGGTTATCCTGATAGAGAGTGCTTTTTTTGATGTTTTTTTGTTTTCTGAAACCGGGTATTTTGAGAAATATAGACAAAAGGTAACAGATTAAGGGCTTTGATTTCAAGCTGCAATTCAGAAATACACCTGAATATGGTTTTTGATGAAAACGTTTTCTTTTTTTTGTTTTAAAAATCAAAATTAAGGTGTTACCTCCAATCAGTTTTTATTTTTTAGCTAACATATATGTCTCTAGATCTCTGCTTAGAGTTATCCATATGTTGATAGCTATTATTTCAGTAACTTCTATAACACTAAGTAAAGTGGTTCTACTTAAATTTCCAGGGTGGTTTTTATAGTTAGATGGTTTTGAGTATAATTTAACTTGCTTTCTCTTTTCAGATGTGAACTGAACATAGGTAGCAGTTTGATTTACTTACACTCTTCATTAAAAGTACTTCATTTGTCTTATTAAAATTATTATTTTAAAACCTAAAAATAATCATTTCTGCATAGCTTAAGAAAAAGACAACCCTCAAAAAAAAACCAAAAAAAAACCCACCAACAACCCTAAACCCCCCTAAAAGACTATACGGGTTTTCCTTTGTTTGAGGGTTTTGTTCATCAGCATCTATCACTTTGTTCTTTCTCTCACTGGTGGAGACACCTGAATATGTTTTTGGATCTAGCTTTGAGTACAATCCATTGTCTATTTCTCAGACACAATTAGTTTTTTTCATCTAGTGCAAGTTCATATACTGAGAAAGAAGAAACAGTCATGAATGAAAACAAAGGAACAAGTATAATATTAGGCACATAGTGTCCTCCTTAAAGACCTTCTTTTCTGTGTTCCTTCTCTGATTAGATTTCTGTTCTTTCCCCAACTTGGAAAAACATATAGGTAAGTGTCTTTGTGCTATAAGGCCTTTAATAGGTCGCCTCCTTGTTGTGGTTGGAGTGGCACGCTTCACTTGGAATAGGAAGTTACAATATGTTTGTTGATATAAACCAGCAATTTAACGAAGTTTAATGGTAAATATGACAGTCATTTAACAGGATTAAATGGCCAGGTACACTTGATTATAATTACTGCATAGAGGGCAGGGTCAGAAAAACCTCTCAGGGACACTCTCCTGTTGAGCCATGAGGTTAAGAAAGGCACCCCTTACACTTTCTCAGAGGAGAGTTTACATGTGTCTGGATCCATACTTAGTCCCAGACTTGTTTGACTCTTTCTGTCATAATCAATCCTTTTAGCTAAGATTTCAAAATCTGTTTATGTTCATTCCAATTCACTTACCTAGTATGTCAGTAAAAAGAAGTCTCTCATCCTCAAAAAGGAACATTGAGAGGGGAGATCCTGATGTGTCACAGTAAGACACAAAATAGATTGACTCCATATAGTTGTTAGAAGAGAAGAAGGCTTTATTTACAACTCCAAGTTTCTTTTATAACGTGCTGTGCTAAAAGGTATATTATTGGCCCATCGGACTGACACTTCTCTCCACTGGTTAACTAATAGGAAACAACACCTGGGGACAGCTGTTATGGGAAAGGGAACACTTTTTACTTAACCCGTGTTGAGAAACAGAGAGATGTTTTGAAACAGGAAACTGTTGAGAGTTTTCTCTTGGAAAATGAGCTAGCAATGGTTAGCAAGCTAAAATTCAGGCTCAGAAATATCAAGCCCACACTGATGTGAAGCCCTCTTCTGTGCCAGAGATTCAAAAGGACCTGGGCTGGAGTTAGATAATTATTTTATGGTCAAACTTGCATGTTGACTACAGCTACTAATTTATTCCATACTTGTCTTGGATCAGCCCTTGACCAGCACTCTGGTTAGATGAATTGCCTAGAAGAGCTCTTGGCTATTGCATTATCTGTCTCACACAGATCTACTTGGAGTCCTATGAAACCATTATGACCATGTGCATCCAATTACAACTGCTGCTGCTATTTACTTGAGCAGGGTTATGGGAAATAAAGGTCAGGCCAGGGTGGAAGCACGCCATCAAATTCATAAGAAAAGAAAAGAAAAAGACAGATATTTATATCTCACTAGATCATCTTTTCAAGAGAATGTTCAATAATTTCTGGCAAGCATAGTACTGAGTGTGTCTCAAAAGACTACCTCAATGTTGCAGTGCAATGAAGATAGGTCAAAATGGCACAGAGTATTTTAGTATGAATTTCTTTGCTTCTCTAATTAATATCTGACCTACCAAAGATCTCTGCCACAAAATAATACTTTTCCAGACTTGTAACTACTCTAGTAAGAAATGAACAGGGCTGAAATTATAACCAACATATAATAACTTCAGATAATGAGGGTTTATGTACAAAATGTGAGTGAATAAATTTGTCAAAGCCATAGGTTACTCACCCTCTCTATTATACTGTTAGACTTCCACATATTGCTGATGGATAAGGTGTTCTTTTACACCTTTTTTTTTTAATGAATGGATTACAAATCTGAAGCAATAAGTTGAAGCTACTTTGTTGGACAAGAATCCAGCAGGTTTCAAATAAAATATAGTCAGAATAGACCTAGCTGTATAGTACTATTTAAAGTTATTATATATCCAGATAATGAAATGAAATAATATTTTCTGAAGTGCAAATAAGTTTGAAAAAATGAATTTTTAAAAAAATTATTATTGTTCTTTAAAGTGTTTCCACTACATACAGTAAGACTGCCAAGTAAATCATAAGGCACATACAAAAATGTTGTACTAGAGGTTATCAATATGGTGTTCTTGAGACATGTTCTTCTAGACCTGCATGATTTTTTTTTTCTTTATAACAGGTAATTAATAGCATTAATGTTCTAAAAATTCAAATTTATAAGATATCTCTTTCTATTGCAGCTTGACTCTAGAGAAAAACCACTGATATTATTTACCTGAATCATTAATATTTGCATAGATTTGCAAATAAATGCTTCTTTTATTTAAGGAAAAATGGAATTTCAATATTTTTGTGGTTGTAGAAGTCTATCAAAATTATGTATATAGAAGGCAGATGCTGTTGTATTAATTGCATAGCTCAGAAATACTTATATTGCTTAATTCAAATAAAAATCATCTCTGTCTATTTATTAATGATATTTTCATTGTTGGTCCAATGCTGTAAGATTTTCTAGAAGTCAGATTTTCAGTGAATTTTTCACCCTTTTGAAATCCATGGAGAAACTCCAATTGACTTAATTAGATTAAAAAATTCACACTTCCTCTTGATTTACCTTGAGATACTTCAGTGTCAATGTTAGTAAAATGTAGGTGAATCTCTGAACTGCATGATACAATTCAAGATTGCGATTTTTTTTCCTGGAAAAAAGATGGTAATGATGTATGAACTAGGAAAAATATTTTGTTTTGAGGTGGGCTCAGTTCTGTCACAGAACACCCATAGAGATAATTGAGTTTCTCTCCTTGGAGCTATTAAAAAACTGTCTAGAAAGGGCAACGTTTCATGACATGTGTAATACATGTTGAGGCATAAATAAAAATAAAATTGGCCCTTCTCAAGGGGCTAAGATAATATCTGCAATGTTGAAAAGGTTGTGGCAGTCTGGTGAAGTTCCTACTGACCATAAAAGGGGAAACACATCTTCCAATTTAAAAAAAAAAAAGTTTAAAAAGGAAGACCTGGGGGACGACAGGCCTTTCAGTCTTGGAAAGGTCATGAAGCAGATCCTCTGGTTTACAGCATAGGTGGATAAGGGAAGAGCGATGCACAATGTCTACATGGACTTGTACAAAACATTTGACACTATCCCATATAATGTTCTTGTCTGTGAACTTAACAGATAAACCACTCAGCAGATAAGCAATTTGCTAACTGGTTGGTGTCGAGTTATGGCCAACAGCTATCTGTCTGAGTGGAGACAAGTGATGAGTGGTGTTCCTCAGGGATTGCTATGGACACTGTTGCTGTTGACCATTTCCGTCAGTGATACGGGCAGCGGGATTGAGTGCATCCTCAGCATGTTTGCCAGTGACATCAGCCTGTGTGGTGTGGTTGACATACTGAAGGAAAGGGACGGCATCCAAAGGGACCTTGAGAGGTGGGCTCATGTAAACCTCACAAGGTTCAACCAGACCAAGTGCAGGGTCCAGCACATCTAGTTCAGGGCAATATCAAACACTGATACAGGCTGGGTAAATAATAGATTGAAAGCAGCCCTGAGGAGAAGGACTTTGGGTGTTGTGGTAGATGAGAAGGTCAATATGACACAGCAACCTAGTTTTGCAGATGCAAAAATTAACCATATCACAGGCTTTGCTGAAAGAAACATGGCCAGCAGGTCAAGTGAGCTGACCTCTGCTCTGTCCTTGTGAGACCCCACAAAGTATTACATCCATCCCCAACATAAGAACTGTTGGACTGAGTTGACAGGAGGGCCACTAAGTTGGTCAAAGAGGTGGGGCACCTGTCCTGTGAAGATAGACTGAGAGACATGGGATTGTTCAGCCTGACGAGGGCTCTGGGGAGACCTTATAGCAGCCTTCCAGTACCTAAAGGAAGCCTACAGGTAATCTGGAGATGGACTTTTGACAAGGGCATATAATGACAGGAGGAGGGGCAACGACTTTAAATGGAAAGCTGTCAGGTTTAGATTAGGTATTGGGAAGAAATTTTTTACTATAAGAGTAGTGAGGGCGCTGGAACAGGTTGCCCATAGAGTCTGCGAATCTTCAAGGCCAGGTTGGATGGAGCTTTGAGTTACATGGTCATGTCATCCCTGCCCGTGACAAGGATGGGGTTGTAATAGGATGATCTTTAATATCTCTTCCAAACATAACCATTCTGTGATTCTATGAATGTTGGGAAAGATGTAATTTTGAAGGCCCTTGGAATGATCTATTGTATTAATGAAAAGAAAATGATCTATTGTATTAATGGAAAGAATGAAATTAAATATAGAATAAATTCTTCTGGGAAAAATATACTGAAGATAATTCAATAAATGCCTTGTCATAGTAACCAACAATCTAAAGGTAAAGTAACAGTTTCTGAAAACCTAGGTTTTTTTATTTTCCCCTTCTTCTGCCTGCAATGAAAGCAGTACAAGGGAATTAAAGATCTAAAATAACTGGGTTTTTTTCAAGACTGTGGTGTGGTAAATTGAAGATTGTGGATTTGCCTTTTATTTTAATGCATTTGTTACTGTCTTTGCCATTCTCCAATATCTGCCTGAATCCTATATGTTCCAGTGCATATGTAAATGCACATGTTTATGCTATTTTGGAAGGAGAATAAAGTGTTTCTCTCTTTATTGTGAGACCTAATTTATTTTATATGCATGAAAGTTTCACCTAAATTCTGGTCATGAAGATACTTCATGTGGGACTTTTTCTGTGATCATTTATCTAATCCATGACTATTTTTAATAAAAATTAAGAAGATTTATTTTTCCTTTTGTTAAAATGCATTAACAGGCAAGATACAGCATAGTATATGGCTGAGAGCTTTTTAATTTGTTTTAATCTGAGTACTAGTAATTGAACATTTGAATGACTTTTGAGGCTGCCATCTTAATTTTTTTAGTGGGTTATTGGAACTGAATTCAAAAATTTCAGTAATGTGTTTATCTTTCTTGTGATTGAATTTGAAAATAAAGATAAGAAAGAATTCAAAGTACTGATGGACACCATTAGTACTTTTATACCAGAGTCTACTGTTTTGTTGCATTAGTATTATGTACTATTAAAAGCATCCTCTTGAAATTCATTCAGTTTGGCCAAAGGCTGAGTGACCTTTCACCATGGTACTCACCCTTCTAATTGTAATTGACAGAACAATTTCCTAGTTTCCATAATGTCACAGAAAACTAGGTATGGGCTTTTTGTTACTCGAAACACCTTTACTTGGGTTACTGGGACACCTTTAATTGGAATGAGCAGGATCACCTAACTAAAATTTATCTCAGTGAAATGGTTCTGGCAGATACATTTCTTATGATAGTGAGAAGCACTCACTATCATGCCTAAGCACAAGCAAATAAATTTTTAAAAATATTTCCTAAGATCCCACACATCACCAAGTATCTGGATATTATTGTAGCTTCAGGCAAAAAACTTGGTGGATCAAAATTCATTCACTTAAAAGCATTTTGCACTAATTGATGACAACAGAGGGATAGAGTCCTTCCCAATTATGTATTCTGATAAATGTAGATAGTTTTTAATGCAATAAAATGAATATTTCATATGCTTCTGAAATAAACTTTATATATTTTGTTCAAAACTGTGCTAGAATTAATAAACATGTTACTTTCTAAAGACATTTTTTTTTTTTAATACAGTTCTCCCCTTCATTAAAATTACTCAGAATTTTCATCCCATTATTGCGGTAAATGTGTAAGACCTAATTGTTGGTGAGAAGACTAAATATCTTCCAGAAGTCAGTCTGGGATTGGTCCTGTTGGGGAACTTGTCTAGAGTCTCCCTTGGCATCTGGTATAGGACTGTATATAGATAAGCTTGTCAAGATTCCTGCGCTGCCAAACAAGTGGCTGCCACTTGTTGCAGTGACTTACAGCCTCCCCCTCTCCAAGGCTCTCTGGACAGTTAATTTACCCTTAAATTTGTCCCCTATTTTTGTCTATTCCTTTTCAACGAATACTTAAGAAACTCCAACTCATGCTAGGTGCTACAGGGCTTAGCTTATGTAAATAATAATAAAAAAGTCCAATTAGTTTGAGTTTATAAATTTTTTGTGCATTTCCCTATAGGATACCAGTGTCATTAAATAATACTAAAAGCAATTTTTTTTTTCCTGGAATATCTTTACAAAAATAACACAACTTGTGACTTTCCTGATTAAAAAAATAAATCTTATGTCTTCATACCTAAGTTATGTTAGGTCATTTTGTTTCACTTCTGTTGACGTGCTGTCTTTGTTCCATATCTTGTAAAAATTCATGTAGTACCTGAATATCACTTGAAATTAAATAAAATATTTGCTCTTTGTGTGCCTATGTTCATAGAACAAACAAACTCCAAAAACCAAAAAATGAAATATCCAAAAAATGGTTCTTTAATCCAGTGATCATTCCTTACCAAAAAAATTCCAGTTGAAATCATCACAGTGAAGCACTCTCATCAGTGCGTGGGAAATGATTCTTCCCCTCTCTTCAGTACTGGTGAGGGCACACCTGGAGGGCCATGCCCATGTCTGGGCTCCTCAGTACCGAAGGAAAATTATTCTATTGAAGAGAGTCTGGAGGAGAGCCAAAAATTATTAAGAGTAAGGAGTATGAGGAAAGCATGAGAGAGCTGAGACTCCAGCTTGGAGGAGGCTCATAGATAATCCTATAAATATATGTAATTAACTGAAGGGAAGATGTAAAGAAGATGGAGCCATGCTTTCAGTGGGGCACATTGATAGGACAGAGGCAGTGGGCACAAACTGAAACACAGGAGGCTCCCTCTGAACATCAGGGAATGCTTGACTGTGACTCAGCGTGGGAACAGGTTGCCCAGGGAGACTCTGGAGTCTTCTCCTTGGAGACATTCAAAAGCTCTCTGGATATGCTCTTGGGCAGCCTGCTCTAGGTGACCTAGCGTGAGCAGGAAGATTCTTCCAGCCTCAACTCTACTATGATTCTTCAAATGATGTTGAAGACACATAGCATAAATTATATTGGTGACAATAATAACAAATTGACAGGAATAATACTTCTAGGTTCAATCTTGTCCTACTTGGAATTCTAGTCTATAAAAGATAATAAATATTCTCAATCTCAGTTTTTAATGTTATGATCAAACGACAATATTTTCACATAATTCCCATGTCATTAATGCACAGGATGAATAATGCTCCTGAAATGTATCACATTTATGTACTTAGTTACTCCCTTTTCTGTAATACTTTTGTTTCTTCTCTCACAGATTTTTGTTGTAAAAATGAACAAAAAAAGTATTAGGGAAAGAAAGACTATTCTTCTTTTTAAGGAGACTTATTCTGAAAAATGTAATACAAACATATTTTGTTAAACAGAGTTCTTTTCTGAGGGTGATGAATCAACATCTTCGTAAATACTAATTTTATATACCCTATGTTGAGAATATTCAATAGAAGACTCCAAGACTTAAATTTATGGATATGACAATAGCTCACAACTGTTACCAAATCTAATTACTGATCTATTTTTAATATG
Organism: Donacobius atricapilla; assembly: GCA_013397315.1. Lineage (NCBI taxonomy): Eukaryota > Metazoa > Chordata > Aves > Passeriformes > Mimidae > Donacobius > Donacobius atricapilla. The sequence goes on from WBMY01008974.1 coordinate 72,558, forward strand.
TGAATTTCTATGTGAAAATTCTACCAGGAAAAATATCAGAGCTTCTCTGCTTTGAATTTGGATATTTAATACCTTTTGCTTCACACTCTCTAGACTTCTTATCTGTACAGATGAAGACTGTAGTATTACTTAGTTTCACAAATATGTTGCCAAGATTATTTCAGCATTCAGATTATGGTGGTCAGAGTACCTCAGTACATTCTCAAAGAGATAATTATTATTTGAAGACTAATAATTCTACATTTAATTAATAATTTGCACCACATCTAAGGAATAAGCCTTGGAGACTTCTGAGAAGAAAAAAAAGGAAAATGAAAAGAAATTTTCATTCAATGCATGTAGCTTGGCTGTGAATAAAGATGAGAGTGGAGTCATGCAATTAAAAACCAAACAATAACATTAATGTCAGAGGGTACAAAACTAATTTACTTGTGTTTAATTTTGATATTTCATGGATACAGTTCCTGTGAAGAGTATCACAAAATTTTAGGAACTGTAATTGCTAAGCATCTGTAAATGCAAAATTTCAGTCTAAAAATTACAAAGATTTCAAATCCAAATTCTGAGGAAAAATATGCCTCGTACTGATTTAAGGTGGTTTTTTTCTTATTGTATTTTTGATTTCATAAAAAACATTAATGGCTTATCCTATTTTGATTTTACAGTTATTCACTGCAATTATTTTTTTAAAATGGAGGACTGAATTATGTATTAACATCATTATTAGTATGCATACTTGAACTATATGGGTTGCCAACTAGACACAAACATCTCCATTGTTTCTTGAAGTTTTTAGTAAATTTTATTTTTGGGTTTGGGGATTTTGTGCATCTGTGATCTACTTTTTGCAAAGTACAATGTAAAACTTATATTTTCAAGATGGAATAAGGAAGTCATAATCGGAAGTTTAAAAAATACCATATTTTTAATAGCACTTTCTGCAATCGAAAGGCAGCAGCTTGGTTTTATGCTATCCTGGTTTTTTGTCCTGAATGTTTTGCAGTCAAATAGAGCAAAGAAGAAAAGACCTTTATGGGAATTGTAGTAATCTGTTTCTCCTACAAGGAAGTAGATAATGAAGGCTACTTCTGAAGGCTACTTCTGAAGGCTACTTCTGAAGGCTACTTCTTCCATTATCTCAGTAGCCTGTGAGTTTTAACAAGACTTTTTCTAATTGATTCATAGAAGATACTGTTTTCTATAAATTTCAAAGAATAACAGTCATAAGCAAACTAAAAGACACTGCCATAATATTGATAGTACTGAGAATATTTGCTTTGACACATAAAACAATAAGTAGAAGAATCGAACCAATAAAAAAAAAAATTAGTTACAGTCCATATCTTTCCACATTTTGGAAAGATATCTTCCAACAAAAAGTTACTCCAAAAAACAGAAATGAAGACTTCTTTGAGTGTTTAATATTACTGATACTTCCTTAATGCTCCATGTCTTCATAGTGCCTCTAGAAATTAAAAAAAAAAAAAANAAAAAAAAATCAGGACTAGCAATTCTAGTGTACTAAGTCAGTCATGAGGAAATGGGATTGGTGGATGCTACAGCAAGCACGTCACCAGCAACTCTTATTTAATTATAATGGTATTCACAATTTAGATTCCCAAATTTTACAAGTGATTTGAGACATTCTAATTTTGTTCTGCCTTGAAGCAATTTCATTTTAGCCAATAAATTCCATAAGATTCCCTAATGTAGGGCTCAAATTGAATCTTAATTGCCAGGCTGATCTGATATATGAGAAAATTTCAACTTTTCTGAAGTGTCATATAGTATGTGAAACTCAGCTTTGATTTCTATGTGGTGAAAAATCCCTTAAAACTCAATTACAACTTGACTTTTGAATCATTTATCCTTTTGCTCCGGCACTATAACCATAAGTTTAGTGGCATATACTTAGTCACTTGGAAAGAATATTAAAATGTTGGTTAACTCTGTTATAGTCTCTCTTTGTCTCTCTTCTGCTGTTCATTTTCTTTGTGGGTATAAATGTTAACACGAATATTAAACAACTATGTTGTTTTTTCTCAAAAAACCCCAAAATACTATGTATGTTTTACAAAGAAGTATACACCAATTATTGAATTCCTTTATCAATAGGACAGTACAAGGCAAATAACAGATTTCAAAGAGCATTACATTTAATACGAAGTAAAATAAATAAGCAGAATGAAGAGCATACAATTTAGCTAATTTTTCTGTATAGTAAGTTTAACCTATAACAGGCCCTGGTACTTTTTCATCAATATTTAGAGAATAATCTCTTCTTTTTTTTTTAATCTCATGCCATACTAAAAATATTTTCTAGTTTCTCGTCAAGGACTTAATCATATTTAGTAGACAGTCCACCCCTTGTTTTCATTCCTTTATACTTGTTTCACTAGTCTTCAGATTTTTTTTGTTCTCATTCTAATTTCTGTAACACTAAATTAGTTCAAGATGAATAGTGACTATTTTGTTAAAATTTCAGATAATTATTAGTTTTCTTCCCTTAAAATTTTACCTGACCTAAGTATCTTGGGGACATCATTAACATCTAAGTAACTGTGTCGTCTTCTCATTCTTTTAAATATTTCTTTTTTATGATATGTTGTTTAAGCTTTTAGAAATCGTCATCTACAACTGTAGTTTTATTGGCTAGAGAATTGTTGAAATATAAATACTTAATAAAAGGCTATTGGTGAAAGCAACAAAATAAACCAGTCCGTTTAGTGTAATAAAGAAAGCTACTGTAGACCAAATTTAACGAACTTTGCTTTATAGAATTTTAAAATTATGCTGTTTCTTAACTATGATAAATATCATTTTGAGTTTATATCTAATACCTGCTGCTGTCATTAGCAATTTTCATAACCTTTATTTAAAAGAAAAAAACAAACCCAACCCAAACTAATGCCCCCAATTTTATTTACTTTGTAACTTCACTGTAGTTGTAGTCTGATAATAAATATGTTTTTTTTAAAATCTGAGTTAGCATTTTGTTCTTAATAATGTCATATTCTTGAAATTAAGGATATGATATGATTCCTGCTAGCTAAATGTAGCCTTTAGCGTTACACCCTTGAAAGTATCCCAGGGAACCACCATTCATTCTGTAAACTGAGATATTGCTATCCCTATCTACTGATTTGTAGCTGTTTTCAGTACATGTGAGATTACCTGCATACATATGACCTGAAATAATTTTGACTCAGCCACTTTGGAGAGAGGTGGCCTTTAAAATGAACAGCTTGGGCATTTGAAATATGGCTTACAAATTCCAGAACTACTATTTTTAGTTGTCTCCTGCTGTTCTCCAGAGATCTGAAGTTGTCCTAGGCACTGTAAAGCATTTAACTTCAACCTTCTTGGCCAATTAGAGAAATAATTCTTCTGCTTGCTCTTGTCTTCGTTGCACATGTTGCTCTAGAAAGTTTTTCTCTGAACAACATGTATTTCATTCTCTCTGATTCATGGTTGATACACCTATGTTGTCAGTGCAGATCCCACACATTGAATTCCTGAACTTAATTCCACTGGGAATTAATACCAAAGCCTGAGAATGTTTGTATTACTGCCGAGGCTGCCCAAGTATCCAGTATGGGCATAACCCTGTGAATGAAATTATTTCATTAATGACAAAGTCCAGCTTTTAGATAAACACCATAAATAATTTTTTAAAACACTCTCTTTTGCTTTAAAGTTTTCTGATCTAATGATATTATATATATGGTTAATTTTGCTGTGTACTTGGGCAAGCACCTTCTCTTTTAAAAGATAAATTATTTTCCTGATGCAGAACATAGACTCCATGGCAACAAGACAATTTGAAGCAGAAAAGATATAAGCAGAAAACACAGATGGTCTGTTTTCAGAAATTCTCACGATTAATAGGTAAAAGCACAGCATGTGTAAAACAGAGTCTAAAGAATTTTACTTTGTTTGAAACAGCATATAAACATGAAAGAAGTCCTTGAAATGTCAGTAGGTCAAGTCACATTCAACAAAAAAGGGCAGTTTGAGGGGTTTTCCACATGCCCTGGACTCCAACAGTATCACAATTTAACTGTAAAGCTTTTATTACTGTTTTTTAAAGAAAACACAAAATATCTCTACCTGAATAAAAAATGCTGGCTGAAATAATGTGACTGAAATTCCAATCTCACTGAAAGAAGAGACGTCTTTACTTGCTGATGTTCTCTGAGTGTGAACATGCCTTGGTGTTCTCTAAACAGACCTGAAGCTGTTCAGCCCTCTTTAGGAGAGCTGGGTCCCATCACATGGGGGAAACAGTGTTTGTGGCATCACAATTTCATTTCCTAGATAACTGTTAAAAGCATGGTAACATCTTCATTCATTTATTCCTTTACATTATTTTCTCTACAACATATCCTTATAAATAAACTTGAGAGAATCCTTGTTGTGTTCTTAGAAGTAATAAAATAGTTCACAAATAAACTTTAGCACCACAACCAGGTATTTCACATCTTTACTCTAATTTAAAGGTGTCACATAGTCCATATAATTCTCAAGGAACTTAATTGAATCCAACACTCTTTCATATTAAATATTATTTCAAATGTTATTTTTATGCCTGGACAAGCCGTAAACCAAAGGCCATTACTCTGGAAATCTTTTACTATTGCATATGAAATGTGAAAAATAGCTGAGTTGCAGAGATGAACAGAAAATTTCTAGCTTTTCTATAATAAAAACCCAAAACTAATTAAGGCTCAATATTACTATATAGATATGAATGAAAGAGAAATTACATTTAGAAAACATAAAACTTCTACAAATTAAATATGGACTGACTGCTATGACAAATGAGGTTATGAAAAAAAAACCCCAAAACCAATGACAACAAAACCACAACAGCAAAAAAATCATGCCTGAAATATTTAAAATTGGATAAGTATCAGATTTCCAGGAAAAACTTGAGTAGACAGCTCTCAGATCAGAACAGATCAGAGCAGGTTTCTCAGAGTTTCGTGCATCTGGGTCTTGGTAACTTTCAAGAATGGAAGCTGCAAGGAATTTTCCAATGCTTGACTATACCCATAGAGAATAGATTTTTGTTGAACTTACTCTCATAAATTTTCCCCTTACTTGCTTTTCTTTTTCTTTTTTTTTTCAGAAAAATACACAAAATGACCATTAAATCCCTAGATAATGAATTTTTCACTGACAAAATTAGTTTTTCATGGAGAATTACTGCTTCTATAACCTTCCATGATCTTGTTTTGTATAAGAGAAAATGAAGCACTACACAATTCATAAGAAAATGAGACCTTCATAAAGATGCAATAAGATTATAGGAACTATAAATGAATGTAGTTGTTATCGGTGAGGATTAGTAAGATTTGGGGGAGTGACTTTTGCTACATATTAACATAAGTTTCAATTTAGAGGTATGAAATAATGGATGTCAGTATGAGACTTACCTACCATGAAATTGTACTAGATGGTTATGTATTCAATTAATGAAGTAGTTGCCTAAGGGCATACATGTAGTGCCATTTTTGCTGATTTGGGGTAGTCTGCCTGGTCTCTCTGCCTGTACAGAAGAGGAACTAGCACAGCTATTCAGCTGACGGATGACATGGTACTGTAATTACTAGCAAGTCATAAAATGTTATGAGGAAATGACGAAGTAGATTATGGGTCATTATTTCAAACTCTGAATGCTGGAGTTGATTTTTCCAAAGATAGTACTCAGCTAGACTGATCAACAAATTTGAATATAAACACGTGGAAAAAAATCATTTGTTCCACTTACATAACATTTTAAAATTCTCACTTTAAGAACATTGAATTTTAAAATAAATTTTGTGTACTCTGGATAGAGTAGATAGAGCAATAATTATTCATTCTTGCTGTCAGGAACTTCTGATTTTTATGTCCACCTATATAGGCCTCACTTCACCTATACAGGCCTTACATGTCATGATAAGTCTCACCTGAAAATACCCTTTCAGCCCTGGAGCTTCTTGTAAGCTCAGGAACTATACCACTGTTGACAAGATTGCTGTTCATGCCTGTGTTGTGAAAAGACTTGCCTCTGGCTCATTTCATGGAGCAATCCTGCTCTTGCTGTTCCCTTTCAGTTAAGCAGAACCTCCCGACAGAGGACAATTAAGAGAAAGCATTTTAAAAGACTTGAAAAGAAAGAAAGGAGAGCCTATCAAATGTAAAAAATAAATGAACTTTACAGAAAAGAAGATATCAAGATTAAAAATGTCAGACAGATTGCACGGGAGTTAGCTTTCATGGGCTTAATGCATTTGTTTCACTCATCCACACATAAGCATCTAATGACAGCTCAAATAACCCAGACATCTAGAGCACAAGCGTAAGTATGAAAGATATGACACAGGATCTGTGATAGACTGTTACCTTCCAGAAGTAACAGATGAACATAAAAAGTGTATCCGAGGACACATCAAGAACCTATGTACAGATAACTGTATAGACTATTGCTGTATACTGTGTGACTACAGGTGAGTTATCTGCATCAACTGCCACAGAGATGAGCTAATCAATACACTCAATTGACTTACCTCACCCTAAAATAAACAGCTATTTTAAAACAAATGTGTAGCTCTCCATTGACTTTATTGACTAGGAGATCAATTCATTTGTCAGAGGTTTGTAGTGTAATTTGAAACCCTATTGGTTGTCTGAGGAATCTGTATGAGGCTTTCAGTATTGACAGCATTTATGGAGACCCAGGCCCTCCTGAATCAGCAGATGAAGGAGACATAAGTAGTATAGGTATAGGAAATTAAATAGAACTGTAGTCCTATACTTAAAGAAATTAGTTGTCCTAGATCTTTACCAGTCATAATAGTAACTCGATGCCTTACAGTGTGATACACTGTAGACACCATCTTAATGACCAACCTGACATCCAATTTCCACTCTACAAAAGCATAGGCATGCCACATATCTTATGGACTAGATGAGTGGACGGTGAGGTGAATTGAGATCTGGCTTAATGGCAGGTCTCAGGAGGTCATAATCAGTGTCACAGTGTTGGAGGCCTGTCACTAGTGGTGTCCAGGATCACTTAACTTAACCATAAATTACTCATATGAAAGGACAGATCCTCCTCAGCAAGTTCTCTGATGACACAAACCTGTGAGGAGTGGCCGATACCCCAGAGGGACCTCAACATTTTTGAGAGATGGGCAGAAAAGAACTGAAATTCAACAAAGGCATATGCAGGGTCCTGCACCTGGAGAAGAATAACCCCATGCACTACCACAGGCTGGGGTCTGACCTGCTGGAAAACAGCTTTGCTGAAAAGGACCTAGGGGTGCTGATGGACAACAAGCTGTCCATGAGGCAGCAGTGTGACCTTATGACCAAGAAAGACAATGGTGTCATAGGGGTACTGAAGGAAGAACTTTGCCAGCAGGCCATGAGAGGTGATTCTGCCACTTTACTCAGCCCTATTTAGGCTACCATCTGGAGTGCTGTGTCCAGTTCTGGCTTCCTCAGTACAAGAGAGACATGGGGCATCTGCAGTGGGTCCAGTGAAGGGCAAAAAAGATGATTAAGGGACTGAAGCATCTCTCTTAGGAGCATCTTTTCTTGAGGATAGTCTGAAGGAGCTGTGCCTATTCACTCTCAAGACATGAGAATGCCAAGATTGTGAAGGGGCCCCAGCAATGTCTAAATAAGTATCTGAAGAGAGGGTGTCAAGGGGATGGTTGGGATCTTCTTGGCGGTGACAAGCAATAGAGCAAGAGGCAATGGACAGAAACTGGTGCACAGAAACCTCCGTCTGTGCATGAGGAAGAACTTTACTGTTTGAGTGACCCCTGGAACAGATTGCCCAGGGAGGCTGGGGAGATATTCAAGAACCACCTGGACACAGTTCTGTGCCATGTGCTCCAGGATGATCAGAGAGGTTGGCTCAGATGACCTACTGTGGTCCTTCGCAACCTTACCATTCTGTGATTCTGTGATTTGCTCCATCTTAACTTAAAAATATGATCAAGTTACTCGCATGAAGTCCTCTCATAATATTTGAAATATCCTGGGGTATCTTACCTGGAATCCAATCATCAGAAGACTGATGATCTCTCTGGCTTCCAGTGTAATAGTTTACAGCCCCTTGCAGACAATGTAAATTGTCATGGCAGGAGGCAGGAGGCTTTTGAGTAACTGAATCTACTTCCGTATCTTCATCTGCTGCAAGAGGAGTTTAGAGATCGCTTATTTGCATATACAAAGATTGTTGACACCTAAATTTATGTGTCTAAGTTTTAATCCACCCTTTAAATTTTTATCTATTATATATTATAATTTATTAATTATATTATGTTATATTATATTATATTATTTTTCTTCTTACTGTCTAGTAAGTTTTTTTATCTTTTGTATCTACAAAGAGTATATTACATGTATCATGAACCTGAACCTTTGTAATAAACTAGCCTCAGACATCAAAATAGTAGTAGCAGTAGTAGTGTTATTGTTGTTGCTGTTGTTATTATTTAGGATGTTTTAATTGTACTATATATACGTTAAAATTATGGATTATATTAATAGTGTAAACATTCAGAGTCATCTCACAGTTATTTCATTCTGCCACTAAGAGATGAAGAATGTTTCAGTGATTTTCTAATGAAAAAAATGTTTACTGTTGATCTCTTTTTAGCTTTCACTGGCATTTCTCTGCTTTGGGTGCAACCTGTCAAGAAGAATTACTCGACACTCTTATTAATAGCACTAACAGTATGCTTAATGGGATACAATTAGCAGGATGTAGTAGACTCACCCTGTGACTGCTTCAGGAAACTTGACATCAAATTGTTGCTCAGAACCTTAGAGGCTGTGTGAAACTTATTAAAAAAATGTAATTAGAGGGTTTTTTGGGGGGTGGGATNAGCAGATGAAGGAGACATAAGTAGTATAGGGATAGGAAATTAAATAGAACTGTAGTCCTATACTTAAAGAAATTAGTTGTCCTAGATCTTTACCAGTCATAATAGTAACTCGATGCCTTACAGTGTGATACACTGTAGACACCATCTTAATGACCAACCTGACATCCAATTTCCACTCTACAAAAGCATAGGCATGCCACATATCTTATGGACTAGATGAGTGGACGGTGAGGTGAATTGAGATCTGGCTTAATGGCAGGTCTCAGGAGGTCATAATCAGTGTCACAGTGTTGGAGGCCTGTCACTAGTGGTGTCCAGGATCACTTAACTTAACCATAAATTACTCATATGAAAGGACAGATCCTCCTCAGCAAGTTCTCTGATGACACAAACCTGTGAGGAGTGGCCGATACCCCAGAGGGACCTCAACATTTTTGAGAGATGGGCAGAAAAGAACTGAAATTCAACAAAGGCATATGCAGGGTCCTGCACCTGGAGAAGAATAACCCCATGCACTACCACAGGCTGGGGTCTGACCTGCTGGAAAACAGCTTTGCTGAAAAGGACCTAGGGGTGCTGATGGACAACAAGCTGTCCATGAGGCAGCAGTGTGACCTTATGACCAAGAAAGACAATGGTGTCATAGGGGTACTGAAGGAAGAACTTTGCCAGCAGGCCATGAGAGGTGATTCTGCCACTTTACTCAGCCCTATTTAGGCTACCATCTGGAGTGCTGTGTCCAGTTCTGGCTTCCTCAGTACAAGAGAGACATGGGGCATCTGCAGTGGGTCCAGTGAAGGGCAAAAAAGATGATTAAGGGACTGAAGCATCTCTCTTAGGAGCATCTTTTCTTGAGGATAGTCTGAAGGAGCTGTGCCTATTCACTCTCAAGACATGAGAATGCCAAGATTGTGAAGGGGCCCCAGCAATGTCTAAATAAGTATCTGAAGAGAGGGTGTCAAGGGGATGGTTGGGATCTTCTTGGCGGTGACAAGCAATAGAGCAAGAGGCAATGGACAGAAACTGGTGCACAGAAACCTCCGTCTGTGCATGAGGAAGAACTTTACTGTTTGAGTGACCCCTGGAACAGATTGCCCAGGGAGGCTGGGGAGATATTCAAGAACCACCTGGACACAGTTCTGTGCCATGTGCTCCAGGATGATCAGAGAGGTTGGCTCAGATGACCTACTGTGGTCCTTCGCAACCTTACCATTCTGTGATTCTGTGATTTGCTCCATCTTAACTTAAAAATATGATCAAGTTACTCGCATGAAGTCCTCTCATAATATTTGAAATATCCTGGGGTATCTTACCTGGAATCCAATCATCAGAAGACTGATGATCTCTCTGGCTTCCAGTGTAATAGTTTACAGCCCCTTGCAGACAATGTAAATTGTCATGGCAGGAGGCAGGAGGCTTTTGAGTAACTGAATCTACTTCCGTATCTTCATCTGCTGCAAGAGGAGTTTAGAGATCGCTTATTTGCATATACAAAGATTGTTGACACCTAAATTTATGTGTCTAAGTTTTAATCCACCCTTTAAATTTTTATCTATTATATATTATAATTTATTAATTATATTATGTTATATTATATTATATTATTTTTCTTCTTACTGTCTAGTAAGTTTTTTTATCTTTTGTATCTACAAAGAGTATATTACATGTATCATGAACCTGAACCTTTGTAATAAACTAGCCTCAGACATCAAAATAGTAGTAGCAGTAGTAGTGTTATTGTTGTTGCTGTTGTTATTATTTAGGATGTTTTAATTGTACTATATATACGTTAAAATTATGGATTATATTAATAGTGTAAACATTCAGAGTCATCTCACAGTTATTTCATTCTGCCACTAAGAGATGAAGAATGTTTCAGTGATTTTCTAATGAAAAAAATGTTTACTGTTGATCTCTTTTTAGCTTTCACTGGCATTTCTCTGCTTTGGGTGCAACCTGTCAAGAAGAATTACTCGACACTCTTATTAATAGCACTAACAGTATGCTTAATGGGATACAATTAGCAGGATGTAGTAGACTCACCCTGTGACTGCTTCAGGAAACTTGACATCAAATTGTTGCTCAGAACCTTAGAGGCTGTGTGAAACTTATTAAAAAAATGTAATTAGAGGGTTTTTTGGGGGGTGGGATTGGTTTGGTTTTATTTTTAGAATACTTAATTCTGTTCATTACTGGTCTCTTCTTTCCCCTTATCTCAGAAATTTTGAAAACAGAAATCAAACCACACAACAGAAGAAAGCAAATTTTTCATGGAAATATAATAATAACTAAAAATAATTTTCAGGTTTAAACCTTGCTTGATAATACTGGCTTTTACACACATTCTTGAAACTTTCCTTTTCACTGGAAAGGGCAAAGAATTAATTGCAGCTACAGAAAAAGATAGAAATAATGACTCTCTCCGTAAAGATCTTGACATTGTATTTCTTGCCTGTAACCATTTAGAGACAAATGCATGTCATCTCAGATGATACTTGAAAATGTTTTATGAAGTAGAAAACATAATTTGTCTACAGAAATGATTAATAATAAAGTTTCCATAAAGCAATAATGAATTCTGAAAAGTATGAGGCAGGGTATGAAAACTGGGAAGTGTATAGGTCAGAAATTAAGTAATTGGTAAAGCTGAAATAAACTGAAAAAATCTCTTTTTCAATAACAAGCACACAGCTGCATAATAGGTGAGTGGCTTGCCCATGATGTGACAGCTTTTTACCAGACTAAACTAGAAAACACCATTATAAAAAAGTCTGAGGTCCAGGAGGAATCTTTGTTGTATGTATCTGACATTTAAATGCCAGTTGCCCACAGCTCCCTATTTAATACCATCTGATTGAGAGTGAGACAGTGGAAAAAAGTAGTGAAAGAAGCAACTATACTGGGAATTGAATACAAGCTGTTCAGACATAATTTGCTCTGGAATTTGGCACTATCTTGGTTTTGTGAAGATTTATTTCTCCACTAAATTAAGCATAACCTGGAGAACTAGAGTCATTTTATCTAAAGTTCAAATTATTTTACTAGAGCAGAAAAATACTGGGATAAAAAACATTCAATTTCTTAAATGCACAAAGCTGTCTGTCAGTAGTCAGCTTATTTGCAACTACGTATTTTTTGACTTATTTTTCAGTGAAGTCTACTTTAGTATTTTATTCACCTGCTTCTCTTTCATTTATATATGCAGATCATTGGTTATTGCTGAACATCTTCCCTAGGTGCTAGTAAACCTTTTTTCTATAAAATCTTATGGGATAAGACTGATGAGATTCCAAAATTATGTCAGCAAAAGCAAATGCTTAAAAAAAAAGTATTTTAAGATCTCACTATTTAACAGCAAAAATGGATAGATGAAACCAAACACTATTGCTGGTAGCGAAGAATAAAAAAAAACACATGAAAAATTAGAGTCACAGATGTCATTGCTCTAAGGAAAAACTATCTAGAGGAGTGGGAAAATGAAAATATATTTAAATGTTTAACTTGCACAAGCAAAGAACAAGGTAAGTTTTTGCCGTCTTCATCCTGCGGATTTGGTTCAGAAGCAGAAAGACTTATGTCAGCAGATGCCAGAATTCCCTTAAAAATTAACAATATCTTTAACAATATCAGAAGGCAAACAAACACAGTGGTGTTATTTGTTCCACTGATGTTCCTTTGTGCCAAGCTTTTGGTGCAAATATCTGATATTTCATCATTAGGAAAAAAAAAAAAACAAACATAAACTGGCCAGGCTTAAAATAAATGTCAAGTTTGAAAATCAGATTATAATTTTAAGGAGAAGATATGTTAGTGTCCTGGTTTATGGCAAATTTTGGGAGGAAACCTCCAAATGGGGCTCCCCTGGAAAAAAAACAAACCCAAACAGCCCCTCCCCCACAACTGGTCCGGAAAGAAAACTTCCCTGGAGAAAAGTAGAAAAAGCTAT
>WBMY01008978.1:0-42632 GCA_013397315.1 Donacobius atricapilla
TAAAAAAAATTATTTGGGTTTGCTTTCTGTTCTCCAACCCATCTGTATTTTTTTGTGGTTTGCTGATATATATATTAAAAGACAAGAAAATCAACTCTGCTCACTATTAAAAAAAATATTAAATCCACTTTTTATGTTTCCAAAGAGAAAGAGAAGGAGGGGAGGTGGGATAAAACCAAATTAAAATTGAAAAACAAAACAAAACCCAAAACAAACAAAACAGGAAAATCAAAAACCTTCCATCTCTTCAGAGTAGTTGTCAAGAGCTTTAAATGCTTGTGCTTTCAGTGTACACCCCACAGGGAAAACATAATAAAAATAACAAAAAAAAAGAGGGAGGAGGGAAAAAAAACAATCAAAAACCCAAGAGGACCTAAAATTAAAAAAAAAAGAAAAAGGTAATAATAATCTTAGTAGTGAAAAGGACAGCTCAGAGTTTCTGTGTCTTTTTAGTTATTTTAGCAGCCGCCCTTTTTGTCTGCAGAGGGAGACCTGCCACCACAGCCACCTCCTTGGCTCGAGAGAGGCTCTTCTGCATCGTCCTCGTCAAAGCCATGAAAGGTCGAGGTGTCGCTTTCTGACGTGGAACCGAACAAGTCCTCCGTAGTGCGTGCTGGCGCTGCTTCGTCCCTCCTGCCTTCTCTTCCCAAATGAGCTGACATGTATGATGAATATATCAGCACATGGGTTAAGCAACAGGCATCATCATCATAATTTTTTTCATCATTTTCATTATCATTAAACAAGTCAGACTATCAGGTTCATAGGTGTGTGCTTGTACGTGCCCGCGCACCCCAACAACATAGCATAGGTAGAACTGCAGTAAGAAAAATAACAAGGGATCAGTTTCGCTTTCCAAGAAAAAAAATCTACAAACACCACAGGTGCCCATAGCTACAGCAGCGAAAGGGTTAATCGCGTTTTCCTCTCTTCAAAAGACAGTAAAATATTTCCTCATGATTACTTAGATCAAGTTTTAAATACTTTTAGACCATGTAGGTAATGACACACTGTTAGCTCTAAGCACAATGGCATCAACAGTCACAAATTTTCTGCTAAAGAAATGTGAGCCACTAGACACCTCATCAACCTCAGGACTAATTTTTATCCCCGTTCTTCATCTGATCCTAAAGAACCTCCTCTGCAGACAAAATGAAATACATTTTGAAGACTAAGTGAAAGTAACCTAAACCAATACTTTAATACAAATTTCATGGCATGTCCTTCAAAAATAAAAAACTTCCCAAAACTAATATATGCAGTTCAACAACTAAAACAACTGAGATGAGGAGTAACCCATCTTGGGAAACACTGAAAAGTTCAAATTTGTGTGAGTCAATCCAACTTTCAAGATGGAACAGGAAATTGTCCATACGAATATCAATAACGGCAACAACAACCATAAGAAGACTCCTAAAAAGAGAAGTCAGATACTGAAATCCGTGAAATTAAGGTTTGTTTTCTCTTTCAGTCAAACTTTTTATGTGATTAATAGTACAACCTTCAATTTCCCTCTTTAGAGAAGGTAGAGAAAAAGATAATCTCTTCTGCCCCAGCAAAATTGAAGTATGAGATTTTAGGGAACACCTATTTTGTTATTCACAACCAGTAGCATGGTATTAAGCAACCAACTGTTGGGTCCCTGTTCCAGCTACAGGAATCAGCCATATAACAAGTACACTGCATTACTTGAGACAGAAAGAAGTAAATCCTGTTCACAAAAAAGAAAATGGATATAACAAAATAATTGGCAGATAAACCATATTGTAGAAATGTGATTTTACTGACTTTGTGAACAGAAGAAGCAATATAATTTCCACAACCTCTCTTTTAGTGTAATGAAAATGTTCTCCATTATTATAAAAGAGAAAGATGGCAGTCACCAAAGAGGTTTCATTGTTTTAGTTTAGAGATTAGTGTGTGGTTATACCTTAATCAATTTCATCACACATCAGTCACAGCATTGCAGACCCTATGAATGACCCAAGCGGGTCACAATTTGTACAAGAGTAACATTTAATGGAACTGATTTTGCACAGTTTAGGCTATAGGCTGATCTACTTGTTCTATCACACTAAGGAATCAAGGGAATAAATGTATTTGTGTTACATGCTGATATAATCACCATAGCAATGTTTAAGTAGCAATAAAATATGGATCCATCTCACTGTGCCATATCAGGACAAAGCTGAAATTAGTTATATTGAAATATAACAATCAAGGCGAAGGGCAATGATCTACCAAGATGGCACCACAGACCCCACGGACTTCCCCCTTCAGTTATTAGAAGTAATCACATGTACACTAAAAGGTCCAAGTCTCTGACTGCACAGCATTTGTAAGGATGCCCCTGGAGAAAACCAAAGGAGTTGCCATTGATCCTCTGGTGACCAGTATCATTTCAGAGTATCTTCAGAGGTCACAACAACTGCAGAAGGCAATTTCAGTGAGACTTTAATTGTTCTCCCATTGAAGGTGGTAATAAGCTTACTACGAACTTCAGCAGGAGCATAAAAAGGCCATTTCCTTAGTATGAGAACATTCCGCATCACATTTCAGCCATGAAGCAACAGACATCTTTCAGTAACTACAATACAGAAGGAGCATCATTCATACTGAATTTCAAGGCCTCTTTGGTTTTCAGATTTCTATATGACCATCTTATTACCACTAGTATCACCATTATACAAAAATATCACAAGTGGAAACTTGAACCAATGCTGGAATATGCACTTGTTAAAGGTCTCCCAATTCCCTCTACCACCACCACTACCTCCTATGTGAGCTAAAAATAGCTGTTCAGCTGGTATAAAATTTTCAAAAAAAAAGAGAGAAAAAAAAAAAAAAGGAAGGAAGAAAACAACAGCCCAGAAATAAAGACAACTCAGAACGGGAAAGACACAATTGGCTACATTTAAAAAGAGAGAAGGGAAGAAAAGGGAGAAATAAAAACCTCTTTAAACAAAACTAATGATAGTCATCTTGTAAGAGGATAATTCTTGACAGCTAGCCCCATACCTACCCTGTAATTTTCTCCCTCTTTCTTTTTTGTATGAAGAAATGCATGAAATGTGTAATCAATGGGAATGCTTGTCATGCAACTTTCATAAATCTTATAAGTAATTTATAGTTGTAATTGCAGCATTTAAAGACAGAGACCATTCTGTAGAATTGTCATAGGATTTTTTCCTTCCATGTGAAGAACAACTAGTACATGTACCAATGTTCCCAAAAGCCAATAAATACATTAAAACTTCATTATTTCATAGGACCCCATTAGTTTAAATATGTGAATCCAACAATGGGGCTTATAATATAAAATTTTTCAGTCATCCTTTCCCACAAACACAGAGAAGAGGTAAGTTTCCATCTTCTATCCCTTCCCAAATATGCTGCCTTTCTTCAAAGTCTTCAGAAGGCATAAAAACCAAATCACACAATCCTTTGTACAAGAAAAATGCAAGAAAGAGTCACCTACCAGAGCGCCCACAGTCTGAGCACGATACAAGTTCCTCCGGCCGGCCACTTTTTTTGTTCATATTGGAGCCTCCGAGGCAGAAGTCACAGTAGTTATTGGGAATGATGACCCCGTCTGGTCCTTTCTGGGCTGTAGTTGGGTTAGAAGTCAGATTTACTAAAAGAGCATTCATTTGGACATTTGCCCCCTATCCTTGATATAGTGTTAGCTCAGTGAGTTTGCAGGCCACAGTCTTCCCAAAACACTGTCAATCAGAACAAAAAGTGAATTGCATAAACCACCTCCATTTTAAGTACTCCTGGGGTTGCATCTATTTTGCCTGGAATGTCCTTCACTATTTCCTTTAGAATCCCAGCCAGGCTGCTCCCTCTCAAGGACATGCTTCCAGATATGCCTTTACAGTTCAGGGACTTGTAACACATACAGGTATAGAGGCGATCCCTAATGCAGGATAAGACCTATGTTGTCAGTAAGCAAAATTTGGTTTCTCAGGCAAGAGTCATCATCATAATCCCACAAAATACAAATTCATAATGGAAAAATGCAGTCTCCAAAGCTCAAAAATCAAGAGTGGGAAGATGTGGGGGATAAGTACCCTTACTGGTTTTATTTCAAGTAGCTTTTTAGGGGACTACATCTCTAAGTAGCAGGGTGTCCATAGTCAGATGGTTGGTTCAAAAGCTCCTGAATATTCACAGGCAAAAGCATCTGGGCATGTTTCACTCAAGACTTAAGCCCCCTGCAGCAGTCATGTTCCCTGGGATGAGCAGGAAGGGTCCAACACTACCCCAGCACCCAGCACAGGTGCAGAGTGAGCCTGGGGCAGACATCCCAACCAGCTGAGTTAAAAACCTTTTCAGCCAAGAAAAAAGGAGTGAGATTATATTATTATTTTCCGGCTAGGAATACTTGGAAAGGAGCAGACACACACTGATCTTAAGTAGATGAGGAGGCAGATCCCTTAGGAAGAATAGAAGGGCAGAGGTCTTCTGCATTCCTCTTAGTTGTGCAGAACAGCAATGTCCTTTTTTCCTTGCTCACAACTGCCATTTCCCTCCTCTGCTCTCCAGAGAGGGAAAACATTTTCCTGTACACTCTAACTATGAACTGAGGAAGGGAGTGGAGGTAATGGTTGGTCTTTCTCTTTGTTTCTTCTCTTTGAACATAAAAAAATCCAGTTATATACCAGTAAGTATACCTGGCCTAAGCCTACTGCATGAAGAATTTTACAAATGAGAAAATTAAGAACTTTAAACTGTACCATTTCTATTTAATTATCCTTTTAATGCATATTTTGTAACTTGCAGATTTTTAACAGATGTTTCGACAGCCTTTATTAATGATCTTATTGTCCACATTCAAATTTCCCCCAAAGAACAATGACATTCTAAAGGGCTTCTGGTAGCAGTCCAAGACATACACTTAAAATTAAAATTTCCTCCAAGTTCAGTCTGCTTTTCTGGTTTGAGTGCATCTAGTTATTCATTTACTTCCAGACATTGATCAGCTGAACTTTTGGGGATTGGTAACTGAAGGATTCCAGGTAAGGTGAAATTAAGAAGAAAATTAAAAGCCACAAGGCTGGAAATACACCACTATCTTCCTCTGTGGTCATGGAGATCCTGACAGTATTTACTAAACAATGGACTTTGCTCTGAAATGATGCTGGTTGACAGATTCCCAACTCTCTCAGAAAAAGAGAGAGGCTCCCAGTGTTAGATGAGCATTTTGTCTGTTCCAGGAAGGCATTTAATACATGCATGCAAGATAAGCAAAAAAAGAACAGGAACCAGGTGGAAGTCTAGCACACCGGCTCATTTTAAGAGCTGTAACAAAATGATCATAAAGTTGCCGCTGGTACATATTTTGTATATAAAAAACACACCTCCCTAGTATTTACATTTCCCACTGCAGCCCCATTTTGAAAAGTTAAGTGATTACCTCTTTATATTATTCTGCACCTCCAGACAGGCCACGTTGCAATGCAAACTCAGCAAGCTCAGAATTCAGTGACTTTGATTTGTTATTGTTCCTTATTACATTATTTCACCTTTCATCCAAGTGTCTTAAAGTGCCTTACAGATATTGAGGTCCTATTATTAACCTTCTGTGAGGTCAAAAGCCTCTTCTGCCATTGATTCTAACCAAAGTGTTCTGGACCCTAATTAAGTCTCAGAGTGAGGTTGGGTTGCATTTTAAAGCTGAAAGACTTGGAGGTAGAGTGGCAAACTGGCTTGTTCTCAAACACACAAAAATTCTGTGGTGAGGCCACAAATAAAAACAAGCAGTCAGGGTGCCAGCCAGCAGACTTAGGAAAGAGCTCCACTTCTACCACTGCTCATAATGGTGTAATTAATACTCTGCATGTACTGACCTTAATTTTTTCAACATGGATTATGACGATAAAATCCACTGACTCTCAAACTGGAAATGGGACAGGGGGACTCAAAAATACATACACTGATCCATTAATCTGCAGTGTGTAAGAGAGGTGGAGGGTATTTTCTGAGTATGATTAAGCTGAAGGAATTCTCTCAGACCACTGGCAAGGAAATAAACATGGGGTTTGATCACTCTTCTTTCTTCTCTTTCCCTTCTTTTCCTTTTTTTTTCCTTTGTTTTCTTCCTTGTGTTCTTCCAATTTATTTAATTCTTAATGTGAGTGTCGGTGTTCTCACTTATTAACCTGGCTCAGTAGAGTGTGATAGAGATACCAGGCCTGAAAACTCAGACAGATGAGAAGTTCCTGAAGTTACATCAATGATACCTTAACTGATGCATCTCTAGAGCCAAACAAGCCAGGTCATGTTATTCTGTTCAATTGTTTTTGTTTGTTCTAACAGGTGCAAAAACTAGAACCAAACATGACTTGAGCTGATTTTCTTGATCAGTACCATATAGTGAATTGTCACAGGCTAAATCACAGAAGGTTTGAGAATAAAGAGATTTTCAGATGACAGTAAGCAGAATTCTTGCTTTCAAAGGATTTTTTTTGCATATATCCTTGGACTTTCTAGTTCTATTTTACTGTCATTAACAAATGATGAAGAAATTAGGAAACAAAGGAAAAATGGCAAGATTTAATGTGCAATCTTCATGAATAGGGTATCATGCAGGAAAAACCGGACTCTAATGTCACCCCTAAATCAATAAAACTGCTTATAAAAGTAACTATGGGAATGGACTGACAAGAAAAAACAATTTCCTGGGGAGTAATGTTGCTGCTTTTCATCTGAGACATAGTAATTAACTAGGCATTCACTTTTTGCATGAGGTAATCAACAAGTAGAAGGTGCAAGTTTAAGCCAAACAGCTCAGCTAGCAAGATATAACTCCCTAGCAGAGAGTTGACTCTGCTAGGTGTCAACTGGTGACTTGGATCAGGTGACTGCCTCCAACAATTTGTTAAAAAAAAGTTCACCCATAATTAGAAACTGTTTTAAAGCAAAGGCTTGAAAACCAGCCATGGCCTCGTCCTATCTTACTCAAAACTCTTCTGATTTTCTTTTACATTGCAAACTGCAACAACAGATCAAAAGCTCTGAGGAGCTTTGAGTATTGTCTGAGCTAAGGTTTGTTCATAGGAGGTATACTTAAATCAGTGCCACTTGCCATTTCAACTGAGGGTTGTTTTCAGGTTTCAGCAAAGGCCCTGTCTTCATCTACATCTCCCTCAAAACTGAGTATATTTTTTTTTTTAAATACTTTAAAACTTTACAAGTGGATTATGGAGAGACATAGAAAGATCTGCACAGTTCAAAAAATAGCTTCTCTGAACCTGAAAAGTGATTCACGTGAAGACAGGATGCAGAGTGAAAATAAAGTCAATATTTCCAAATAAATTTGGTATTCATTTATTCTGAGACATTTTTTTCTTAGCCTAATCAAGTTAATTTCAAGCTATAACAAGTTGAGCAGGATAAAGAACTACTTAAAATATGGTAGTGTCATTCACAGTAGTCTTTTTGCAAAGTAAGTTCAGTAAATTACATAAATTATGTAGTCTATCACACAGTAACTTTGTTCTGTAGACAAAACCTGAAAACTAAACAAGTTGACTGAGTTTAAATATATAAAATAACTTCTGTGCATTCTTGATTTTGGAGACAGAGTCTCCAAACAGAATTCTAGCTTCCCTTCATCCATCCCAAGAAACCAAAGAAACCCCTGTAAATTATCTTCCTCATAGTTTCATTTTAATAATAAAAGCAAGCTGCTTATAATGAAATAACATCAAGAAACAAGGAATTTTCTTTTCTACATCATCTTCTGGAGCCATGACTCAATAAAAATCTCTTCTTAGAGATTAGAAGTAGAAGTTTTCTACTTCTCAGGGCTGCAAAAAATATCTTGGATGGAAGCAAGTTTAGAAGAAGAGATTCTTGTCTCTGTTTTTTAAACAGAAAACTCAGAATACAGATATTTTAAATAGTTTTTCTTCAAAAGGTGACCCTTAAATATATGCAGACAAACCCCCAAATAAATAGAACCTTGTATCTATCCATTTTTCTGATTTCTAAGTGAAATTATTTTGATGATTTGGATCACAGTCGTCAAAAACTTGGGAGGTGGAACCAGTGCTTAAAAGAAAAACTGGTTTTCTGTTCCTGGGTAACAAATCACTGCCACATATATTTCTTCAGCACAATGCTGAACCATAATTTAAGATATGCATCTAGGTTTGGCAGCATTTTATCCCTGGTTTTTGCCATATCCACATTACTGGGAAAGTGATGAAGAATGCATGGAGTGCATGCCTTGCTGCTGGGGTGTGGAGCTGTGTATCATTTATTTCAATGATTACAAGGAATTGGCTACAGAGATACATGCATTTACAAAGGGATTTTTCCTAGCACATTTTGTCCAGCTCTTACCTGTTTCTTCTGGGTTTGATCCAAAACCAATAAAGCCCACTGGAGGTTTTCAATTAATTTCAAAAGGCTTTGAATCGGGCCATTTACTCTGTTTGCAACAAGGATCTTCAGAGAACAATAGAGACCACAGGAACCTGCCTGTAGGCCTGAGTCAAGCCAGTGCACTTCACAATGGAGGAAAAGGGGTGGATTTGCTTTTTTTGTTGGGGTTTTGTTTGTTGGGCGTTTTGTTTAATTTACAAGACTCTTTGTCCGAGATGGGGCCAGTTTTCCTTTCTAGCTCCTCCCTTTTTCTCCCTGGCAAAGGGCAAGTCCAATGTCTGCCCACCTGAGCAGGAGAATGCCAGCCAAGAGCCTGCGCCTGCGGTCGTCAAGCCCCTTGGAGGCCTCGGTGACAGATAATCCCAACCCGTGTCCATGTGCCTGTCCTGGCCCCCCTGATCATCCCAACCCGTGTCCATGTGTCTGTCCTGGCCCCCCTGATCATCCCAACCCGTGTCCATGTGCCTGTCCTGGCCCCCCTGATCATCCCAACCCGTGTCCATGTGCCTGTCCTGGCCCCTGGCTGCCCGCGCTCCTCCTTGGCAGGCCTGGCCGTCTCCATGGTGACTGTGGGCCCGGCTGGCTGCCGCTGGCCTTGCCACCTGCCTCCTCATCTCTCCAGCGTGAGGAATCGCTGCGCAACTGCTCCGAACCGCTCGGTGCAGGGGAGGCAGGTTCACGAGAGAAACTGCACTGTGATGATTAAATGAAAACATGGCTTTAAGGAGAAGGCAAAAGAAAAGCAGTGCCTGGACGGTGACGTTCTTTGATGGAAGAGGAGGGAGATGGTTGGCTAGGCATGCACCCCCTTCTGTCCCCGTCATTGCTGGGTGCAGCGAGCAATGGTGGGGCAGAGAGGTGGACTG
Source organism: Donacobius atricapilla (assembly GCA_013397315.1). Lineage (NCBI taxonomy): Eukaryota > Metazoa > Chordata > Aves > Passeriformes > Mimidae > Donacobius > Donacobius atricapilla. The sequence continues at coordinate 9,261 of WBMY01008978.1, forward strand.
GGGAGCTGCTTCTGTGCTCAACCCTGCCCTGGGAAGGAATAATAAAAGAACACAGCTGTTGGTGAGGTGAGGTGACGTGAGGAACAGGCCACGCACAGCTGAAGCATGCTCAAAGCTCTCGCTCTCTCACACGTATCCAGCCAGGCAGGGATGTGCACGGCCATTTCTGGGTACTCCTCACTGTCAATTAAGTGCATGGGTTTTTCCTTGCAGTTTTTCAGGAAGAAGTGTAAATCAAACTGAATGAGAGGAAATGGCCAGTCACTTACTCTGTTGTTAGCAGCAGAGATAAGCATGTTGGCTGGCCCAAAACCGGGAAGTGTTGGGGCACTTGATACAGAGCCCTGCAGCAGGCTGGAGGCGGCACATCTGTGTTGATGCGGTACTGTTTTCTACCAAACACACTTGGAACTTGGATGTAACACTGGGAAACGGCGGGTGCTCTGTTCCCAGAGTCGTGCTAATCAGCCTGCACAGCCCCATGGCCTCCACTAGCTTCTGCTCCCCACGCCGCACTCCCCCGCACGGGATGGGCATGCCCTTTGCTGGCAGCCAGGGAAGCAGGATATGCTACTGAGAGGTGCTGCAAACCACCCACTCAAAGTATTGCCAGGTCTCTCTAGTAACTGGATTTTGTCTCCTTTTTTGACTTAGCTGGTAGTGTGGGGTAGAAGAAGCCGTTGCTTTTAGCAACTCTGAAACATTTGCCTTTCCTACAGCCCCTGCTCACAGAGAAGCACAGCCAAGGAACACTACAAGAAGTGCTAGGAGAATGAGGTACATCTGTAAAAGTCAGAGGAACCCTCTAAGTGTGGGGAAAGAAAGGTCATTTGATCGCCTCTTCTACGGGAATCAGAGTTGCCCCTAAGCTGAATAGCTAATGAAAGAGCTGGAAGGTGAGCTAGGTAGCTGGCAAGTACAGCTAGGAAAATACAGCATCAACTGATTGGATTCAGCAGATTTAGGGAATCAGTGTTCCCCCAGCTTAAGGCACCATTTCATAGAATTTCTCTGCACTGACCTTATTGAGTCTTCTGTAGGTACACCTAAAGCATCAGCCAAAAGCCCACTGCTAGGAGTAAAACATTGTAACTGTCTAGTGCCTTTATGATGATAAACAGTAGGAGATACAGACTAGGAAGACAGACAAAAGAGTCTGACATCTTAAAGATTTCCTGACTTTAAGGGGTACCTCTCTAGTGCTGCCTGGCCACTGAAACACACCATTCCGATCAGCTAAGGGAATATATCCCACCTCAAGAAGGGATTGTAGTGCCCAATATACAGCCCCATCTGGCAGCATCCCTCAATATTCAGTTGAGAATGGCCAGTACCATGGATTGAGTCCCTGCTACATCTTGTAGGCTTTTATCTGGAAATTACTCACTGGAGGAGTGTGAGAAGGCAGAGAGCACCTGTTCTGTTCAAATTCAGTCAAAGCGTTTGGATTTTACTTGGTTCAACTTCTACATGGAGGAGGGGAAAAAAAAAGGCAGAAAAAGCAGGAAGATAGCAGAAAAAGAAAAAAATATAAGTACATAAATGATACAATCCTAAATCAAGAGCTGATGTGCTGTTGAAGCAACACATGGTTTTCAAAAACCAATTAGTCAGATTGGAAATATTTTCCCATAAACTACTGAGAAGCACTCAGTGCTTCTCTTCAATGACAGTTTCACATCAACAGCAACATTTTAGTCCCTGTCCAGGCAGTATAGAAAAGAAATACCAAACTAACAAAACAACCACCCCACGACTCCAATCAAAACAAACAAAAAAAAAAGTGGGTTGCAGAGTAGCTCTCCCTCTACACAGGAGATGAGTTTGGGATTTTTCCACTATACCGTAACTCTAAACAACTGATCTATTTTTTAACTCAGCATTGCAAAAGACATGCACAAAAGTCTCAGTAATTTACAGCTGCAAACAAGATTTAAGGGAAATCTTTACACAGTTCAAACTCTCCAATCACTGCTGTTTCTTTTAGCATTTTGAGTGTTTTTCCTTATGAAAACAAACTCTGAAAAGAGAAAAATCCCAAACAGATTAAATGACTAAGAAGTCAACTCAAGGTAATGTACATATTTTCGCTAAAAAGCACCTGCTGCAGGGTATCTTGTTGCAAGGTGGGCATTGATGCATCCTTGCATTCAGAAGTAGCTCCCACCATGGCCCCAGCAAGGATCAGCACTGAGGCAGGGAAAAAGTAGGTGTGATGTAGCTTTTCAAATTGATGCTGCTTGTGGAGAGGAACAAACAGCTCGTCTCCAACTGAGGGGCTGACTCTCGTCATTTATTCATGGCCAGCCCCCTGCCTGGATGGAAATAAAAATGTTTCAAAGATGACTGTGTGGGGGAGCTGGAGGACAGCTTGGAGGCACACTGAGGTTAGCACATTAATTTTTTATCTCTGGAGACTGGGTATCCAATTATGCTGAGAGTACACAAACAACTTTGGCTGGTCTCTCCAGTAGAGATTTATCCACATAATAAAATCTGTAATGGAACTGGGCACAACAGACTGATGCTATGAAATAATGTACACAGGTGGTTTTGCAGGGCAGATGCTTAAGCTAGCAGAGGGGCAGGAGGGCTCAGGAATGCATCCTCCTTAACTACATGTATTGCACAACAGATCAACCTGCACTGGGCACAATGTACTTCATTTAGGGTTGTCATTGGCCAAAGGGCTTGTGGGCATAAGATCCTGTTCGGTTGCTGTTTCTGCACAGCCACCTGCAGTCAACATTTCACACAGTAAAATGCCACTGAAAACTCTTCTCCTTTAAATGAGGGGAAGTTTTTCTCCATGTAGACACACTGTCCTATTCTCCCAGGAATTAAGAAAGAGGATTTTATACTAGTGCACTCATTCACAGAAACATTTCAATAGATAGAAGTCTAATGTAATTCCTATATCAGAAGTGTCCAAAATTTGTGAGCACCAGCTGCCCCCAGAGCTGGCCTGTGCCCATGGAGAGAGATAGAATAAAACAGCAGGTGTTTTGTGGCAGGCTTGGATGCACCCTGGGCTCACAAATCTCACGGTTTCGGTGCCAACATGCAGAGGAAAAGCCAGCAGAGAAAAAGTCTTAAAATGGTGTGGGATCATTTATTTTTTCAGTGGACTTGAGGAAAGGGGAAGTTGACTTTTTAAAAATTTTCTATAATTTCCTTTTCACAGTTCAATACTCAGGTAAAAAAAATCAGAGAGTAGGTCAGAAATAAATGTATGTGTAGGCAGAGGCAAGACTAGACACTGAGGAAGGGCTGTTTATTTCTGACAAAGGGCTGGATAAAGCATGCAAAGCAAGCCACTAAAGCTCAAACAGAGCACAGGCTAGGATGTTGACTGTTGAACCATCTTTCATGTGGAAACAGGTAATCTTTAAGTGAGAAAGAAGGACAGAAGGAGAGAGAGAGATGTAAAGAGATGTAAACAGACTAACCTTGTACACAGTCAAGGACAGTGAGATGCACCAAGGAGGTGAGATGTGGGACTTGGGCCAGTCCCAGTTCTTTGATGCACACCTATTCAATGGTTCTCAGTTTTATGTAGGTTCCGCCTATCTACATCTCTTTTTCAATCTCTGGATCATTTTTTGACCTACTCAAATTGGTCTGTGCATTAAATAAAGGGGACTGAATATGCAGAAAGACAAGAGACTTTCATGTCTTGATTTGGCACCCATTAGGGCATCAATAGTTGAATCCTGCAGAATCCCTGCTCCCCCCTGCATCACCAGGGCTGCTGCTACTGCAGGTTCTGCAAGGACTGGAAGCTGTAGAGGAGATGTGGGTACAAAGGAAGGAAGTTCATGCTGCAGCTGCCCACCTGAACTTTACTGACCTGGTGCTCACGTCCCATGACACAACAAACTCCAAACGTCTGGTTTGATTTGCCTTGCCTTTTCTAAATCAGGCTGCTTGTATTTCTGACACACTGCTCAGCAACTAACCAGATCCTACTCTACATCATATCTCTGGTCCTCCTGCTCAGTGGGTTGCAGATTAGCTGTTTGGATTAACATCCCCCTGCCTTTCCTCCCTCCCTCCTACCCCACCCCCCAAGCCCATGCAGAGAAGACTCTTGAAGCTTGAGACCTATGATGCCGCAGACCTGTCAAATCTAATTCATAACACATGCCTAGCAGTTCTTAGGGGAGAGGAAGGATCTGATGCTCTAGATCCCCACCATCCCCCTATACAAAGGGACCATTTAATGACTGCACATTAGCAATGTGGACAATTAGCATTCACATGGAAGATAAATGGCAGCATAAATTAAAAATCGCCAAGTGGAAGAGAAACGAGGCAAGATCTGAGCTCAAGGCTGTAAACAAACAAACAGGCAAAAAAAGGAACAAACAGCCACTGTGACAGCTCAGCCATTTGGGACAGTTACCTTCCAGCATCTGGGACTTTCCCCAGGGCTGATCTGCACATTTGCATGGCTGTTGCCCACACCTCACTGCCTCCTGGCTGGTTATTCTTTTCACTCAGGAATCTGGGCATCAGAGAGGTTTACCCCAATGGTTCCAAATTTCTGCCTGCCTGCTTGTGGATCTGTGCATGAGCAGCTTCCCTTTGCCACTTTTTCTGGGGGAACACAAACCTAAGCAGCTCTCAGGCTACTCTTTCCCTCAGTGTAGAACACACCACTTTTGTCATGGGCCAAAGTCAGCTGCTCCTAACCTTACCATAGCTTTACTAGCTCTTCTTGCTATCTTCTATCATTTCCTAAGCACCAGAGACACAAGGACTGAGACCCCTTGGCAGCTATGTCAAGCTGAATTCAGGGCACAGCACACTACCCTTCTTTTTTTGGGCATCTATTGCAAGACCATTATCAATATTAATTCATTGTAGATTTGCAATATTCCTCTCAGGTATGCAACTGTTACTGATGACTGCAGGCACAGGAAAAAAACAACCAACCAACAAAAAACCCCAAAGCTGGTGTAAATGCTAAATAAACAAAAGCTACTGGCTGAACACTGCCCAAGGAGTCACTCTTAGTGCATTGACAGCTCAAGTTTATCAACAGCTGGAGGAGTCAAAATTACTTTTGCTGTGAATCTACAAAACATGTAAATAACTAAAAGGTAAAGCATAAAAGTGACAGAAACATAGAGCTTTCCAAATGGGATCACACTAAACAGTCCTTCAAGCACAGACAGTGGCTAGTAGCAGATGCTTTGGAGGAAGGAAACCCCCTCCCATACCTCCCTGGGGACAATTATCAATTATACTGCTTAGAAAGAAAATGTTTTCCTACTTCCATATTTCTTGAAGTTCTTAAGGTGTTACAAAGGGTTTTCCTGCGTATTTTTCCCCATAAGCATTTTGTTGCTTTATTATTTTGAACAAATAAATACAGATCACATGCTGATCCAAAAGAACTTTCTGAGAGCAAATAAGGCTATCTACACAAATCCCAAACTCACAGCAAACATTACACAGTATTGCACTCTGGAAAACTGAGAAACAGGAGAGTAGAGACTTGCAAAAATCAGAAATAGAACACAGTCTCCTTGACTTTCTGTTCTGTGCCTAAGGAGCACAGAAGGGACAGTCAAACAGGGCAGTGGACCTTATGCTCACACTGAGCATATGTGATTCATCACATAAAAATTCAGACCACTTAGATTTCTTTCAGTGTTGTACCAGTGTGGGAAACTGAGGCACATTCTCCCTTCACGCTCCAGCTCTCCTTCTTGCAGATCAGTACTGATGCGTTCTCACAGCTTTTGTCAAACTGTAACTAAGAAGCAACTATTGGCAAACTTGAAGGGAAGCTGTTTGTGCAGCAGGTGAAGGTATAAGGGAGAGAGGTGCTGTTATTTTCATGCTGAAAAACTGAGATATTGAGAAATATCTCTTATTTAAAGGCCCAACAAAGGCAGCCCCCTGAAACTACTGGATGTGTATTTCTTTGACATCCTTACTAAAAGCCACTGGGAGGCTGCTTGATGATGGGCAGGTTGGGCATCTCTTCTTTTCCCCCCCTCTCCTTGCTACCTCCTCCCCACAGGAGCAGTAATGGAAAAGTGACTTGCTGCAGAGATAATGCTGCGTTTGAAATGAATTTCTGACTAGCTGAGCCAGCACCCATGTGAGCTGTGGCTGATTAGCTCCAAGCATCCAAGTCCCAGTCACTCTCAGCTGAGCCAGGCAACAACACCAGCCTCCCCAAGGCAAAGACAGGGTGGAGCCAACATCCCTGAAAAGGATCTCAAAAGAAAGGGGAAATCCTACTCACGTTTGTGGTTTTCATTTCGGTGGACAGGGGAAGAGCGGGTCTCCTGCTCGCGGGCTTCATCACCCTCTTCGCTGGCAAGGTGGGTGTGAGCATAGTGGTAGCTCAGCCCAGGCCTGTTCTTGTAGCGTTTGCCACAGACTGGATGGAAAGGAGATAAGAGGGAGGGGAAGAGAGAATGGAAACATCAGTGTGATCTAAAACCACAGCAGCATCCTCTCAAATAATGCTCCCTTTTCCCCTGAGAACGGCACCACGCACTCCATGAGCCTGCCCAGAACCCTTCCAGGCGGCACTGGTGAAAGGTGACAGGGGGCAGCCCTGTAGCTGCAGGTCCCAAGACAAGCTTTCTTCCCACCATGCTGCCAGCAGTCCTTCCCACAGGCCTAGGCAAATGCACATTCAGTCCCTGCAGATCACAGAGCCCTAATCCTCTCTGCTAAGATTACTAACAAGACTGCACGTAAAATTATATGAAATGCCAGTTCCAGCAGTGATGCTGCACAAAGCATAGCAATGGGAACAAGACTGAGAAGAAAGAACATTATTTTCTTCATTGCTGATCTCTGAAAAAAGGAAACAGCTGGGATTTTAAGAAATACTTTCTCTAAATGTTAATAAATGGCTTTATTCACAGATTCCCAGATAAGACAAGGAGATGGAAATCATCCACAGTTTCTTGCTAAAAGAACACGCGGTAGTGATACTAATTTGCCGAGGTAAACTTCATATTCACCATCCAAATAAACAATACAATGTGTGACAGAGAATCCTGCTTCTGAACTTTCATTTATTTTAGGATTAAGTCAACAAAAATTAAGGACAGAATCAAACAACTCAGGGTGATCAAAGGTCTACACTTGCACAGGGATCTTACAGCAAGGGCAGGCAACATCATAAGATTCATTACACATGAATTGATTTTCTATAAAGTTTTAAATTCATGTTATCGTCTCAAAAAATTATCACTTTTCATCTTCAGAGCATTCTCAGAATGCTCATTTTCTTTTATACAGCTATTTCATCTACCAAATACAAATATTTTCATTTTAATGTCTTAGAAAACAGCAACAAAACGTTTAATGCCCTTCTTGCAAGTTTTAACTTCTGGAAACATTTTCAGTCACTTTATTACCTTAATTAACCTCAAGGATTCCACACAGGAATACCTGTTGTGTCCAGCAGTCTGTCCTGCATAGGTTGCTTAGAAGGCCAAAAGAAATGGTGCCAGAAGAGAGAACAGAATATTGTTTTTAGAACCCCCTGAAAAGGATCTCCAAGGGGTAAGTGACCATCCACTCCTAAAAAGTTAAGTTGGCCCCAATATGCATCCTGCAACACACATAGATACTTACTTCCCATTCTCCAGACACCTGACTCTGGGAATGTCAAAGACCCCACAAATGAAAAAAAAAAAAAAAAACCCCTAAAAAAAACCAACAACACCACCCCCCTATCCCATTTATTCATTTACATATAAATAAAGCTTAAAATTTTATCCTTTTCTGCTACTTCTCAGAAAACACCAACTGATGTTCCACCTTTTGGAACAGATTACAGAAAATTGTAAATAAAAGCCTATTACAATAATATATTTCATTCTTAATCTCTTCTAACTGAATTACAAACTCCCTCAAGGAAAATGCTTTTCTTTATTAGAAACATGTCAAACAAGCTCATGATACGTATGAGTGATCTGCAATATTAGATACTTTTATCCTAGTTTTCTTCATTGTGCAAAGGGATGATTACAGAGTCACCACAACAAGACAGAAGTTTCTTTGAAGTGCAATATGTCCTGTCCTCAGTCACAGATTTTTTAAGTCTTTGAATGGCCTTGATTTAGAAATGAGACCTCCTGCAGGAGGGAAGAGGGAATACTGAGAGAAATAAAATACTCATACAGATATGCACATCCATTCTTTGAAGCATCTGCCTTCATTTTTCCTATGTAAACCTAACACCATTGTAAGACATTTTGAAGAACTAGACTGTTGTTAGATGCATGTTGTCCACATAACATCAGTTCAGTCTCCCTTCTTCTAGCACCATCCTTGTTCTTTTCCAGTTCATTCTGGAGAGGGAAACTACTCCTTCTCTGTGGTCCTGCAGGGCAAAGGACAAGCAGTGGAACAGATGCTGAACAGGAGTCAAAACCACAAGATACCCACAGTTCTGTATGACTTTCCCCATGTTTCAAATAGTGGAAAAAAGCATAACACTTAAGTAATCATCAACCCAGAGAGAGCTCACTGTTAAATTATTTCAGAATGGTAACCTCCTCTAATTACATAAATGTTGCAGCATTTCTTAGAATGGAGAAAGAGACTTACATTTCCAGCAGATTGACCATCTGCTAGATGAGCTGGATTGGCTCATCAAGTATCCTACTCTATCCCACTTACTTTGGTGCGTTTGAAGAAGAATGTTAAAAAAATAATTCTATTGCTATGAATTACCAATACTGCTCAAAGACTTCTGGCAAATTATTTCTAGAACACTATCAGATGATCAATGCACAAAAGGAAACATTCCCTGCACTAAGTCCCAAAACTGTGGTGTTTACTCCATTCCTTACAGGATCCTGCAGGGATATTAGCTAGGGAGTTAAGGATGACATAGGAAATCAGATGGGTCTGCAGTCTCGTCCTTCTTCAGCAAAAAAGTATCAGTTCACCAGGAAAAAGCAAGTATGGATATAAGCCGAGGCAGTAGTAATTCTGCAGCTGAGTCCTTTCCATTGTAAGGACTTCCAGGTGGCCTTCAAGGGTGACAGCAGTCTCAGACACGCCTTGTGAGAAATTGACTTGGAGGACTTTATAACCAGAACCGAGGCCAATGAGTTTGGTTTACTTTGTCCTAGCAGATCCTTGGTAGGACCAAAGATTTGCAGTTCCAGCAGCCTTTGTTCTTGGTGTCTAGATTTTTCCATTTTTCAAATTCATTTTGTGTCATGAAAAGAGTTTGAAGCAATGCCACAAATTGAAACTGCAGAGATTTCATGTTCCTCAAACAAATTAGACTTTTGCAGGGGGATAAGGGTCATGATATTAGTCAGGCAAAAGAACCATTGGCTTCAGTGAGACTTTGCTAGAATGAAAGCTAAGTCAGAACTTCATGGTTTCTCCAACAGATTGAATCTTCCTGAATTCACCCTAATCTCTTATGTTCCAGGTAAGAGCACATTTTATTAATCTACCATATCACTATGCTAAGAAGTAGTTTCTATAAAAGGGTGATCATTAATAAACACTTCACTCTTATATAACTCTTCCCACTGCAGACTGGTTTTTCAAACATTAATTAATCTTCCTCCACATTCCTGGGTGGGAAATGCTTTTCTCATTTTGGTTCTGAAAAAAGAGAACCTCAGAGGGGCTGAGTTTCCCACACAGTGATCTTTTTTCATTACCAGGACTGGAATCCATGAGTTCCAGCATCCACACCAGTGGATACACCACATTTTCTCATTTTTAGAGCTGACAAAAGCATAGTGAGAACTGGTTCTCCCAGTCTGAAATGCATACTGTTGATTAGTTATAAACACTATGCAGCTCACACATAGCAAGTGAGAGTGTGATTTTCATAAACTTTGTCCAGTAGCCTTCCTTTCAGCAGCTTTGACTTTTTTTATTTTCAATTTTCCTTGCTGGATAAGCTCATCATCCTTGCGTGTGGTGGATTTCCTCCTGAATTTCAACACTGAGAAGTTGACTTGATCTTTAATTAGGTAGCCAAGCTCAATAAAAAGTGGGAGTTTGTAGAACGTAACTCACTCCAATTCCTCCTGCATTCAAAGGATATATTTTTGCTATGACCTGATGTGAATGCTGCCTTAGTAACAGGCTGGGTAAGTAAGCAGTAATACAGCAGTGCAGACCAAATGTCACAAATGGGGAAGAGGGAGAGATTTTTTTATGAGGCAACCAGACAGACTCCTATGATGAACCTTACTTTCTTTCAAATTTGAAGACTGACACGAAGATGTTACATGACTGCATTACAGGGGGAAAAACAGTATAATTGCAAGCATTGAGTGTTTCATAAAAGAGAGCTCTCTTCTAAGTTCTGTAGCAGGCTGTAGCACCCTGCAATTTTTGGATAAGCAAATTCTCACTCTGTTTATATTTCTCAATGAGTAAAATGAATATAAAATACTTCCCCAGTTAAGAAGGGAATTTGAAACCTATGACTTAAAAGACTTCCTCATCAAATATCTAATGGCTGTGTTGCTGTCATTTTGAAATAGTTACACATTTGGTCCTTGGCAGCTTGTGAGCTGTGTTCCAGCCAGCTCTCCACATATATTTTGCACAATCTGTCACCAGTATGAGACAGAAGGAAACAATCCATGTTCTTAGTGGAAACAGGAAACTGGAGGAGTACATGCTGCCTTTTTTTTTGGTCACTGAATTTTGTCCCCCTCATTGTCTCTTTGCTTTTCTCTGTTGCCTCCTATTCTTTCTTCTCAGCTGTGCCATGTCAAATACTAAATCTTGAGTTAACTTCTGGCATGCAGTCATTCCTCAAAGTTATTTTCCTGTCCTACCATTCACTCCACTCAAAAAAAACCCCAAACTTGGCCTTGTTTTGCACAGGTTTGGTAATATATTCCCCCCCTGTTACAGTTGTGTACAGACTCTGGCACATCTAGAGACTTCAATCATTAACAGTGCATTTCGACCTCCACTGACAGAAAGACAGTACATTTGTCCCTCTTTGATTAGTACTGTCACACTATACACCTGTAGTATGAGAGCAGCAATTTAGTAACCCATTCCACAGGGAATTTTCTGCAGGTGGACTAGGGAGGTAAACAGTCCTTGTTTCAGTGCCCCCAGAGGACAAATCCCAGAATCTACCTGCTGTATTAAGATCACAGCAATTTTGAACCCCAGTGCAAAACATGCACAGCTCAACAATACACATGCTGTGCACATTTCAATAAATGGGTTACTAGCCAGAGCAAAGGATTAAACAGCTATCCTACCTGAGCAGAAAATGTTCAACTGCTAGAGTCAGCTCTGTTCCCCTCTTACCATGTGCTCTATTCCACATCTGTTATTCAGTATTAAAAAAATAATAATAATAAATGTCCTTACCTATCTAATCTTGTCTTTTCTATCAATAATGTAGTCAATGGATGCCAAGATTAGCAGCTATGGTGGGAGAGTTGTTTGTTGAGTTCATCTGAACAAGCATCTTATTCTAGATCTTACTGCTTATCTACTTGGGGAATCACTAGAAAGGATAATAGCAAGATATGATAACTAAATAACCTGTTAGGTCAGCCATCCCATCCCTGTGCCTCTCATGGATTCATAACAGACCAAGTTGCATAAATCCAGTTTCTAAAAGTAATTGTAAGTGCGTGTAAATCTATCAACCACTCATCTTCAGAAATGCTTCTATCCTCAGAACAGCACATTCAACTTTGTTCTGGCCACTACTACTTTATAAAATGCCCTTTGGAGTTTTTCCAAATGAAAGAAACAAGCTTAGTAAAAGAGCTCAAGAGAACACAGCTGAAAGAAGTCCCAGTACATGTTTACAGACACAGAAGACATTGTCACCCCTTGCGAAGGGTGCAAGGACCTCTAGTCTTGGATTTCAGCAGAGAAAACGTAGGTTAAATAACTAGAGAAACCTTAAAATTAAGTTCTTAGCTAAAGAATCAGCTTCTACAAAATACTACAAGATCAGTGTCTCTGGGTACATACAATGTTGCATTAGTCACTGATCCATCAGAGATCCTAGGAAGGTTTCAGTTAGTGTTCATTTTGCACAAGAAATGGATCTGAATGTACAGTTCAGTCTCAGAGGGACTACCAAGAAAAAGGATATGATACAAATATAAGTTGCTATGCTAGAATAGGAGTTTACATGGGAATAAAACTAAAAGGAGATGAGGACATATTGGTAAAAGAGTTTTAGAGGTGGGCAAGTGAAATCGTCCATAGATAGAGGAACAGAAAACAAAGGTGGACGTATATAACATAGTCCCATGTCTCCAAGGGAACTTGAGAAGAATGAAAGCATAAAAGTAATGAGGGGCAGCAGGAAAGTTAATAATTTGCAGAGATTCAGCACAGACTAATTTCTCTGGCTAAAGTAAGTAGACATTTGGAGTCGTGGAACTGGAGTGCTACAGTTGATTGCAGCTTTTAAACCAGAATACAAACTTCTAAATAAGACTTCAGAGAAGGTTGTTCTTTTTAAAAAGCAGTAAGCAATAGATAATAAACACTATTAAAGTAGAAGAAGGATTTTTAAGAAGACTGCTCGGTAGAAATAATGGTTCCCCAGCTGAATATTTGACAGTGACATAACATCAATTCTTACTAAACATGTAGGTATTCATTTGTTCGTTCACTCTGTCCCTCCTATAAAAATCACATGCCCTGTTTATCCTGAACAGTGCTGGTGGTTTACCTTCCACTTGCTTGGCATCAGAGGCTTTGCTTTGCTTTTCAAGTCCTACTTTCCACTCTTCTTTGAGACACCTGCTGCCTCTCCTGCCAGGTGCTCAAGCTACATTTGGGACTGCTCTCCTACACCTGCTGAGCCATTTGGCTACGTTGCCATTTGCAGTCTGTGCCCATCTCCCACCAGGCTTCCCTGCTACTGTAGTTATCAAAGCTTTCCCAAGGGAGCTCAAGGCACAGCACTATCCAGTGCAACTGGTTGAAAATCTGACCACCAAGTTTTCTACTTGGTGATGAGATTAAACAATGCATTTCATTATTACCCTAGCAATTTTATTGATGCTTTGGTCAAACATTTTATTCTGAACTTCTTCTACAGTATATCTCAATAAAACCAGCTGAAGTTTTTCAGAATATTTCATTCCACAAAACAGGCATCCAACCACCTCTTCCTAAAAACACAGGAGGACAAAATATTTTGAGTTTTGAAAACCTTTACTACATAGAAATTGCATATTTCCAGTCATTTTTAATATTGGGACCAAGTTCAATACTGGTGTACATCTGAGTGCCTCTTACAGAAAAAGGCAAGTCTTTTCAGGGATGACACTGCTATTTACCAACACAAGGGGCAGTGCCAGCTGGGCATCACTCTTGCTTCATCTTACTGACACACAGCCTAATTTTTTTCCTAAAACCTTTTTATAACTGTTGAAATCTGTTGATATATTCTTGTTTCCCACAAATATGAATGTGTAAATATGATAAAAGAGCAAAGTAGTTTTTGACTACAAATCATTTTTTGTGCCCATGCAGTTTTATAAGAAAATTAATTTGGTTTAGTTGTGTTTATGCTTTCTTCTCTATGGTTATTTTCAAATATTAAATATCAGAATACTAGCAGAAAAAGAAACCTGGAGGTAAATTATATAAAATCAACTACAGAAAAGCAAACTGTTGGCCCATTAAGCTAATTATTTATACCAATAATGTGATTGAGGGAATAATGCTTTCCCAATCAGGAAATATATACACTGTGTTTCACCTGCATGTTTTCATATAAAACAAACCTATCTGCCTAAAACATCTGCATAAGGAGTACTGCAAACCAAATTCTAACCTACCACAATTAGATTTTTATCTCTAAAAAACTCATCAAATAATTTCAAAGAAAAAAAATTAATCCAAGAAATCTACCCAAGCAGGATAATAAGCCAATCACTCATAATTAATTGTATCTCATATTTGTATAGAAATTTAACAAGGGCAGGATATACTTCAGGATGGTGACATTATCACTGGGACAGTTCTTCCCTTCTGCTCTAAACTCAGGTAAAAGAGTTCTACTGTCATATAGCCCTTTTATCAGCTACCTACAATGGAGAAGGAGAAGTCACTGTGCCATGCATGTCTGGAGTCCAAAACTCCTTATGACTCACCTGTAACTATAAGTTTCCAAAAAGTGAAAGGTGTCAACCAAATGAAATAGGAAAGTTTAATTTCTGAAACCAAAAACTAAATTTATGCACCGAAATGTAAGCCAAGGCAAAATTCCATCAATACAACAATGTATGAGAGTCTTGACTTCAGGCCAGGTTTCTGCTACCTGCTTTGATACCTTCAATGTTTAATCTACACTGTGCAAATCACTACTATGCATGTTGTGAGTTCTTGGTAAAATCTAAAAGTAATGCAAGATCAGACAATAAAGAGTCATTACGTTCAAAATTACTACCACTGAAAAGTTTCCTTGGATTTAGAAGGATGTTTGAGGAAAGAGTTAAAGAAAGCTATGCATATATGCATACACCAGCAAAGGGAACCTGTGGATTTCAGCAAGATACATATTGGGCTCTCACAGAAGTCTTAGAAGACACATTCTTATTCTTCCCATGGACTAGAACTGCTATTTAACCACAGCATAAGTCTTCTAACTCTTCATAACTTAAAGGGCTCTTCCTCCTTGACCATGTTTTTATCATGTGTCATGTCCCATTCATATGCAATTCTTCCCATTTCTGGGCATGTCCAGTCACCTGGTCTCACCATACAGATGGAATTTAGCTCTTATGCACCATGCGTGCTCCTCATGTTTTTAAAAAGCAGCAGAAAACAGCCCCATAAATTGACATGGGAAGGGCTATTCTTTTAAGATTGGTAACATTGCAAAATAGGCAAATAATAGAAAAAGGGGTTCTAGTAGTCCTCAAAACCACCTGTTTTGGATCACAGAAGTGAAGATCTGCTATTCTCCTACTTCTATTACCTTTTTTTAGGCTATTGTCTTACAGGCTAGAAAGCACCTGGTAGCACAAATTACAATTGTACGTACACTCTAGAGTAAGCCCTAAGATGGGATGCCCCAAAAATATGTGGGTAAGATAAGTTCCCTTCACAGAAGTGACATAGTAAAGCAAAAAAGAATATCAAAAGAAGAAGGAAGGCATCAAGGACTAGACTGTAAAATAAACCCAAACAATTTTGTAACAAATATTGGACTCCTCACTCATACTAGGACACAGGTACCCTCCTTCAGTGTTGATGCTGGGCTGCAGGATAATTTTTCTCTTCAGACAATGCCTTGCTTCACCTGCAGTCCAACTGCAAGATGCCAAACAGCAGGGCTTTATTCAAAGGGCATATGTATCAAAAAAAAGCATTCAAGATGTTATTTGTTTCTTAGAAGGGCTCAGCTTTTGATGATGCCACAAGACTACTTTCTGGTGAGGGATAAGACCTTCAGAATTTAGCCCAGTGAGACTTTAAAAGGACTGAAGGGAAGAGAATCACCAAATATATCAGGAGACACAACAAGGGTGAAGTACCTTTGTCGGAGATTTTTGAGTTATGCTTTTGTTTGTAACTATCTGAAACAGAGAAAGAAATAGAGGGTGAAACTTACATGGGGGAAAAGAAGACAAAAGGCAGAGAAGCCAGAAAAAGAGTAAAATATAAGAGATGATTTATTAAAGGGCAAAGGAAAGAGGAGTCTTGCTGAGAACTTAATTTTATTTCCTTCATGCAAAACCACAAGAGCATCAGCAGCAGGTGGCAAACATGCAAGTCAGAGAGCAGCAGAATACTTTGCTGTAATATATGAAGCCCTGAGTGCACTGAGCTGGAAGGACCAGGCTGGAAGCAGAATAAGCTGTCTGGTTGCTACTTACTGTCACAAACATAGGGTTTGTCATGATCATCCTGGGAGGCAGCATCATTCCGTCTCCTGCCACCTCCAGATCCTCGAGCCTGCAAGGACAAGAGGAATGTTAGCATTATTCCGTCACCCCTCAGGTCTCCTTGTGCCCCACACCCTCCTATGAAAGATGTGCAGTATAAACTAAACAAATTCTCAGCTTCCATACAGGTTTCTCAAAATGGTCTTGACCCTTCATCTCCTAAGATGTGCACTATATTAATGGACCTTGTAATGCAATGGAGGTCCTCTCCACAGATAGCTCAAACTGTTCATCCATAGCAGTAGGTCAGTGCCAGCACATATCCAGTCAAGTATTGTCACACATTCATTTCTGAAGATGTTCAAATACCTTGTTGAACTGAATATGAATGAATGAATAGATGAACAGGTGTTGAAGGACATATACAAACATTAAATCAGCCAGAAAACAGGCCCCAAATAAAAGAGAGGTCAAACTATTTCCTTCGGTATTTTCAAAGGGGCATTGTTTGTGTTATGTTTTGTTTTCTAGCTGAAAAGTAATGTTTTGAAATGGCCTTCTGGGACAAAGATACCATAGCTAATTACAAAATGGAGCTTTGGTCAGTTAGTGAAAAAGATTAGATAATGTGGCTACCTTCAATAACAGAAATTACCCAGAAAGGTCTCTCTGCAGTTCTGTGTTCCTAAAATGGACTGAACTGGCAGCTATAGAAACTGAAAAACTTTGTTTCTTCACAGCACAGACTGCTCTGTCTTGAGCTCCAGGGGTGAGAGTGGAATTCAGCATCAAAACTACTTGATCCTGACCCTTCTCAGCTGAGATGCCAACAAGGGAACAGCTCATATCTGTCCAATGCTAGAGTTGTGATGTGGAACTGGGAACTGAACCAAGGCCTTCAATTCTTTCATGTTCACTAATGTACAGTCTGTAAATGACAATAATTTTAGACTTGATCTTTGTTTGAGGAAGTGATCACAGGTGGATGGCTAAAAAGTCCTTTATTAATTCTGCTAGCTACTCTATTCCTGGAAAAAAATGACAGAATTGCTTCTGCTGCTCCTCTTATTACTTCTCACTCTCGACAAGGCCACCTGACTCAAATCCTGCAAGCCTTTGCATTTGAAAATAAGAAAGGGACAGAGCTTTGTTAGATAAAGCTGAAGAAGGTGTAGAAATCCTCAGAATATTCACACCCAGCCATAAAGCGACCGTAGAAATCCCATCCCTCTTCTACGAGCTTGGAACAGAACTAGCACTATTAGAATTGTGTTCCACTGGATATCTAAAGAGAAGTAATAAGGAACAATTTTACACTGGCCTGACAAAGTCCATCAAAACAGGAACTTATAAAAACTTCACATGGTATTTCCCTGGGATTGCTCAGGTCTAACTCTTAACAGAGTCCCAAAGGAAAGACATGGATTTGCAGCTATCTGGATGGGGTAAATACTGTTATGTATGACAAGGATAACTCTGCCTTCTGCAAAGACCTCTGTGCAGTCCAGCACACATGCGCAGAGTAAGATTTGTAAGGGTGAACTGAAAAGCAGTTTCACCCTAGAAATGGCCTCAGCAACAATTGTTTGGTGGAAGCTTCTTTACTAACTGTATCACATAAAATCATCTTACTAGTCTGTGCTATTTTCTCTCTGACTGCCAGCTCTTTAAACCCCCTCTGGGCAATGAAATCAATCCCAGGCTATTTCTTTTCTTCCCTCACTACTGCTAAATGTGCTGCAAGCTGAATTGCAGTCCATGGCAGCTTCTCCACAACCTTCAACTCATCAGGGAGTCTTCACATAGGCAAGTGATTGGCCCTTATAAATATTTCTGCTGGTACCTGGATTAGGATCTAATTTCCCTATTTTACCAGCTGCATTGGCTTTTCAGGGCTATGAAAAAGATGTAAAGTCTTATATTTGTCACTAGTCAGTAGCTCTGACTCTATCCACACTCTGGAAACATACCTGTTGAGTAAGAAGGTACTATTTTTACATAGGTACATTTCAGAATATGATACTAATTTAAGGTTTGTTGCTCAGAATTTTGCTAGTCTTATAGTCAGTTGTTTCCTTTCAACCTGTTCTCTACAGAAATGCAGGGGCACAGCATTCATGGCATGACCACATGTCCAATACACTTTTTCATGCAATGAACACAGAGGGGGAGATTTTTCAAGTCAATAACTTTCAATGGGTCTTGGGTTCCTAAATGTGCTTGTGCCTTTGAAATTGTCCCACGGGATGTCCAGCTGATGGGCAGACAATCTGTACAGGTGCAGCTGCATACATCTTGTATCTCCTAGCAAACTACCCTTCCCAGCTCCTACCACATTGCTCCTGTCCAGCAAAGACACTAAAAATCTCCTTCTGTAAGTCTACCTCTTCAGCTTTCAGTGTCCTTCCTATGCCCCTGTGATTTCAGGGCTAGCCTTGAGGGGAAAGGAAACCAAGCAGCCGCCCCAGAGGCACTAAACTGAATGCCCCACGCTTGTTGTCTGTGCTCCAGGCTGTTGAATTCAGTCATCCACAGCTGCCTTTATTCTCCTGACAGAATGCAGCAAAGACTACAAGATGTGTGAGACCTGGACCAATGGCCCCGCAGCCTTGAAGCAGCCCTGAAGCAGCCAGAGAGAGTAGCCAAAAGGACAGATGGAGAGCCCAGGATTAAAAATAAAATCATGCTGTAGGGAAAGGAAGGGGCATGTGCAATTTGGAAAGTCCAAAGCAGTAATTCCATTGCATTAATCCTGCATTAGTCCTTCTCACTCCTCTGAATCCTCAAAAGTCACACTCCACAGGATCTTGTTTCCTATGCATGTCCTTCCCCTCTTCTGCCCTCTAAAAATACCCTAACCAAGTCCTTCCCAGAAACAAAGGGCTGCCCAGGTTTCATGTCACCCTAATTATGTTTCATGTCCCTAATTTTAAATCCTTAGCCTCAATTTCCTATATTGGGTCAGGCTAGAAAAGGGCTGCCTTCAGAAAACTGGCAAAGCACCTGCGACCAGATGCAATTAAGGCTTGCCAGTTTTCAACAGCTAGATAACCTGGCCCTAATTTTGAAATCCTAATTTCTATCACATTTTGCTTTGGTTATTGATGCCATCAAATAAAACTAAAAATTGCTTGAAGTATTTGGCATTTTTCAGACTTTTCTTTTTTGCACTGAAAGAAGCCAGGGCCCTAGCAGAGCGGGAGTTAGTCACAAGAAAAAAGCAAGCAATCCTCTCCTCCTCTACTTAATAGGGGCCAAGGTCTAGGGCAGAAAATAAAATATAAATGTATGCTTCCAAATGAATGGGACATCTAGTACTCTCCAACTCCTTTCGTTACAGTAACAGAGAAAAAATTCTGTAACATTTTCCTGAACAGGGAAGCAAAATCTTGCATATAACACTAACTTCAGGACTTTGTTTATATAGGTTTGGACATATGAATACACCAAATTCCCTTCTCCTGAGCAGTATTTCTCTTTTAGCTATTCACTCCCTTTCACTCACCCTAACCAGCATTGTGCAATTTACATGAGAGCAATTTATCAGAAAAGAGTTATTAGCCTGGAATATTAGTTGATTGCTACAGTCAAGCTTATGTGCATGTATTGATTCTATCTCCTGATTTTGGTAACTGTTTCATACAAATTTTCTGAAACTTACATTTTTCTGGAAAATTTTTTTCCAGGTGGGGGTCTTTGGCTAAGAAAGAAAGAAAGAAAGAAACTGGTTCAGGTGATTTTGAGAATAAGGAAGGTGAAATATATACTTATCCAATTATTAAAGTGCTTTGATCTTATATTAAAAGACTTAAGCTCCAATAAAGAGGAGCAGAAAACTGAAACAACACAACAACCAAAGAAGAAACCAAAAGAGAGGGTCTGATGCATAAGTACATTGCAAGTATTCAGTGTGGTTTCATGTCTCATATTCAAAAGCTATTATATTCTGCTCATTTGGCCTAAAATGTGGCCCTTCTTGCTTGACTTCTATAAACACATCAAAAGGTACTTCTAGAGCTCCTGTGCCCCTGCAGCATCCACTGGAGCCAAAGAGAGATGAAAATGCTCAAAACTTCTGAGACTTGTGTTCTCGTTTATTCAGATGCCTAGCTTACGGGCCCACAATTGAAAATGTTGATTCCAAGTTTAAAATGGTGGCCTCATTACTTAACTGGTACCCTGATGAATTATGAAGACATCTTAGGTAAGAGAAGGAACACAGAGTCCCCTAAGGATAAAATATTGCTCTTTTTTAGCAAATGGAAGATTTGCCATGGGCTCAAGAGAGCCAGTGTCAGCCACAAAATGCTACCCTGGAGAAAGCTGCAAAACTTATTAATACAGTTCAAGTTACTTTTATTAATACTTTTTTGGCTGTCATGACTGAATTTGATGCTTTTCTGTAATTAGTAAATGTTTTTAAGGAGCATTGTAATAGCAGGATGTCGTCATAGTTATTATAGTTTACATTACAATTGTAAATACAACACTAAAATAAATTTCCCCCAAAGTTTTACTCTCAAAATAGTCCTTTTCTTTCACAGCAATTCACAAAAATAAACTGAAAAATTTTAAAAATCTGTTACATATGACTGAAAATTACCTATAGTGTTATCACTATTATATTCATGGATAAATACTTTGCATACATAATACACTTAAATACACACTAAAAGCAGAGATTTTCTTCCTTCCTTTCCATTCCAATAAACTGTCCACTTACCCGTCCTCTAGGCCTGTTCTTTCGTTTTGGAATATCTTCTTCCAAGTCTTCTTCTTCATTCACTTCATCTGCATTTTCATCATTTTCTAAAACCCTCTGTGGTTGAACAATAAACAGGAATGGTTAGAAATAAAAAGGAGGACACATACAACTAACTAGTGCTCTTTACCACAGTGACTATGGGTTATTACAGTTGATATAAAACCAAATCAGATCCCAGTACCCCTGCTTTTCTCTACCAAAGCAAAATTTGCTCTCTTTTCCACCCTAAGATCTCCATGGAATTTCTACTAAAAAAATACTGCTGATATCAGTCAACCATGATAAAAAGGTTCCTAAGAAAAAATACTGGCATCACTGAGCACCAATATTCCAAGACAACACAAATATTAGTATGCATAACTGCAGGCCATGTCTGGGAATTTGTTTGCCTGGATTTTTTATTTTCATTTGTTGCAATTTAAATTGTTTTGTTTTCTTCTAATGCTGAGAGTGCAGTTTAGGAATACAAAAACAGTGGTTTTCTCCTTGGTAGCTCACAATCTTCTTTCTTTAGCAAAAATAGATAAAAATCCTCCATATATTCCAGAATGGATCTAGAAAGCCATTTTTTTCAGGGTTTGCACCACAGGTGCAACTCTAATCTGGAAGCAGGAAGTTTGTTGCATGAGAATGCTGAGGAATTACAGGTTTCTTCTCAATTATTGCAGCAACAGCAATAGTTTGTTCAACTAATTATTTATTAGGAACAATACTTTATCAGCTCACATAACTGTGAGATGCCTGGTCCAGGTAATTTCAATCTTTTAACTTGATCTTTTGAAATGCAGCCTCTACAGAACCAAACACAGGCTGGCTGTCCTGCCTGAAAACATGCACAAGTCAGACATCACGTGGAAAAAGGCCAGACAAATCATCAGAACACTAATGTGGGAAGAAGTCCCATTGAAATTCCCTCAACCCTTGGCATGTATGATAGAAATACAGAGATTGGCCCCAGACACTCCTGCCATTTATGGTGCTGTGCCATTTTGATTCCATCTGGAATCACTAACTTACCTTTGCCATGCTGATGTTCATTTAAATTACAGCCATGATGCAAATTCCAATAGTGACATTAAACTGATTGGAATGTTTTTCAGTCTTACTGTGTTTGTCCCTTCTCTCTAATTTCTACCTAAAAGCTCTTTGAGAGCTAGCAGAGAGGGAAAAATCAGTTTCTTTCTCTCCTCTCCACATACCTCAGGCATCAAATTCTGAATTTATAGGAAAGAATACAACAGAAATTTCACATTTCAAGAAGCCTGTATTTAGAAGACCAGTTACAAAACTTTATTCTTATTTTATCTGTTAAATTTCTAAGACTAATACTGCTCAGTGCATTACAAATGAGTTGTAACACATGACAAGGATCAAGTCTTCATCTAATTTTTGCTTCTTCTGTTTTTGACTGTCAGGAGGCTATTAATGAGCTCAAACCATCATGAAATACAATTTCACATAATACTGGAGGTACTAAATACTAGAGCATGTAAAAGCTAAGCGGGTTCCAGTTCTGCATACATAAAATGTTTCTTCAAAATTCATACAACTGTGTACATTAATTGAATTAATCTTAGGACTGAAGTGCTGAAAAATGTTGTACGTGAGGAGACGATAAGAAATGTAAGAATGTATGTAGGAAAATAAGCAAGCTTACTGATGTGAGTTTGTATTTTTGCATTTCTTCATATCTTAAAGTATCTCAAAAAAACCCCAACAAAACAGGGGCAACGACATCGACATCGCTTGCAGGAAGGAAAGAGGCTAATTTACAATACTACACAAGAGTTGAGAGAAACATCACAAACCACTTTCTTGCTTTAAAATTGAAGTGTCAATTTAGGAAAGAGATAATATGTAACCAAGTGTGAATTTGGTGATGCTGGCAGAGTAATTACTTTGATCCTTGATAGAAGCAGAACAACCTTTCTGCAGCATGGTCAGAAGGCTACTCTAACTCTTCTTCATCAAACAACAGAGACACACATTCAACACCAATTTACTGTAGGGCAAAATCGTCAATCCTGTCACATACCAACTGTACAGCAGGTCCCAATGCCTGCATCTGTTTAACAGAGGGAACCCTTACATGTTTTAGGAGAATAACTTTTATTTTCTTACTATGTCTTTCTAAAACAGTTTCCCAGCCCTATGTACTTAGGTGAAGCCAAGCATCAAGTCATCTTGTCCCAACAGATACTGAGAATTTGGGAGAGTGGCAAGTGGCTGAAACTGAGGTGGGAAATACAATTATGGTTATCCTACCTGCTCACTCTCACCATCATTGAGGCTAGGCCCTTTAGAGTTACAGCACAGACAAGTATGCAAAGGAACAAAAGAGAGATTTGCATTCTCTTATTTGTCATACCAATAAAGGCACTGGTTGTGATTTTGATCTGGTACAGTCTAGCTGCCAGGTGCCAAAGTACACACTGAAAGCTGCCTACTAGTGAAGGCTTTGGCAATCATTGTTCTACAGACTGAATCCAGATAAGCTATGCTTGCATAAAATAAAGCAGCAAGACATGCCTTTTGCATCTATTCTGATGAAACTAGCATCCAGTTGACTGCTCACAGCTACAGCAGTTTAGCCGAAAATCTGTTCTATTTTTTTGCACCCGCTCCCTGCTCTGCAATGCCAGGGTTTTTGTCAGTTCCACTGTCTCTGAGGTCTCTTTTCTCTGATTGCTGCTGGGGATAATTTGGGAGCTCAGGTCACACACCAACATTCAAAGGCACCTGTCAGGTTCATAAAAATGTTGCACCATGAGTCCTTGCGATCTTGGAAGCGGGTAAAAACAGAGCTTCGTAAGAGCTCTCAGCTTAACAGACCCAGATATACGACTGAAGGAGCAAACACGGAGCTGGGCTCATGCCAAGCTTTCCCCCAGTCCATGAACATGGCATGCTTCCTCTTTGACGGTGCTCTTTTACCTGTGCAGCTGGGAATGGGAGACCTGACTGTGCTGCCCTTACCTGTGTGAAGTTTCTAACAATTAGAGCAGTAGGACTGAACTCCAGGTAATACAGACCTGATGCCTGTGTTTCATTTGGCATGGGACTGACCTCTCAAATTTTGACTACTTTTAGGTATAGATGCAACATTTTGTATCTCACCCAGGATTACCAAGCTTGACACATTGCTAATACCTCTCACTAAAAATCCCTAAAAAGACTCATGGCACAATGGTGTTTTAGCATCACCAAAGATGTGCTGCTGTGGGAGAGGCCCACTTTCCTAGTGACTTAAGATGTTTTAAAAGTGACACGGACTTATACAAGAATCTTTTATGTTACCTGAATTCCTTCTATAACAGACCTACAGCTGTGTTTTGTCTTTTAATTGTTGAAGGATGAAATCGAATCTTTCAAACCATAATGCGGGTGAAGAGGCAATATTTCTCATACTGCATCACTAATAATAACTGAGATATTTAAGATTTCAATTTTTTAAGTTATTTGTTTTTCTTGTACACCTCCAGGAGGCTGCCTACTATTAAAACAAACAAAACAGGCAAGGCAATGACACATTTTAGTCTACAGCAGCTGTGAATCCAAATTGAAATCTGTGAAATCACTTTAAATGGGAACCACTAAAAATCAATTTATAGTTGGGATCCACCTCAGCTTCTCATTTTTTAATGTTATTATCTCATAGTGCTGCAAAATAAATTCCAACACAGGACCTGTGCAGAACACAGTCAAACAACAAAGATTCTTGTGACAAGAGAAGCGTGTGAGATACTGACATCATTTTGAGCATCACAGCATAGCACAGAGGTTTGATAACATTTTGGCAGTAGAATGACACAACTATCCACAGATACACTGCTCTACCACAGGACAAAAGACTGCTAGACTTAGAGACAAATTGTAAAATCCAGCCCTGATGTCAGGGAACAGGGCTCTCCTTTACCTGGATTTCTTGTATAGTGTCTTCCTCTTTAGTGTCTGTTTTTTTCTCTATTCCCTCTCCACGCAGCAAGGCTTCCAGAGTTGTACTTTCTGAGGTGAACCCATCTTTTTTCAGAGGCAGATCAACTTCTGAAAAACAAAACACACTCACAGTATGTCTCCCCCAAAGAGCTAACAAGAAGGACAGAGATGTCAAGCAGATGATGAATAGACTTTCAAACTTGTTTCTGTCTTGGAGGGAAGCTCTTGGAGTTCATTTAACCACGAAGAAACTCCATATATAATTAAATTCTATCCTACTGAAAACCTGGTATCTTTTCATTTGCTTGTTTATAGGAAAAAAGGCTGGATGTATTTTATCAGGAGGAAATAAATGGGGGAATCTTTCTCCTTTGTGTAAACTCCCTATGCTCCAAATAAAGAACAAAACCAGGACTTTTTAAGATACTGAAATAAAAAATATGAAGAATTGATCTCCTGAAGAAGAAAAGTAGCTTAATGCAATTTAGCATCTGGCATAGTTTATATAGCACAGCTTCAGTCCTCAGTCTCCTACACCAGGGCATGTTCAACATGTGGGAAAACAGAAAGCTTGTGTGGGGGGCCAATGCTGAGACCTTACGCTGAAACCCAAGGAGACATGTCTTGAATTTTCCTGTAATACTGACTAGATAAAATCTCTGATTGGCTCCAGCTGGTGATACCAGCAAAGAAACAGTTATGAGTGCAGAATCTTGCCCATAAAATGGGACAGCACCCAGTAACTACAGGAAGAGCCACAGACTGGCTTGGGAACGGGCTGGGGACAGAGCTCCAAAGACATTGTGGATTTATGAGGAAGTTTGATGCAACCTGTGGGAGAAGTGAAGGAACAGAGCCTTATTCCCCTTTCAAATGCTGCCACTAGATTACGAGGGGGTGCAGCAGACAGGCAAATCCAGCATGTTAACTTCAGCAAGATGTTAAAATATACCTGGGCAATAATCCAGTTTTCCTTGTAGGTCCTAGCCTGTACCCTACTCATACAGGGGCTCATTTAGAGCAATCCCCTGGCAGGGAAACATCCTGCACATGTCTTTACCTGACACTGCCAGGTATGGATTTCTCAAGTCCTCCTTCCCTTCTAAAATGAATTCCTTTCTCTAGATCAGCATATTTACAAGTAATAATGTACGAGAATGATTCTTACAAATCAGCATCTGGTGTCCTTAATTCACAGTTCTGTCTACTTATGCTTTAGAACTGTTGTTTCATTCCCCAGTCTGCCTGAAGCTCCGTGCCTTTCTATCACCATGAGCTGTAAATTCTGCAGGGCAGAAATTCATGTGTTCTTGAAGTCCCAAATCACTCCTGCAAACCAAATAATGGATGAATACTTCTACCTGGGACAGTAAAGTATAATCTGTTTCATGGGGGCACTTGCATCCCAGGAATATGTTTGTTGTATATATGAAAAACTTTAAATTAGCAAATGATCCAGCGTCCCTGATCAGTAATTCCACAATGTACTTGCTCCAGTCTTCTGATGTGAGAAAGCTGAGCCAATAACCACAGAAAATCCAGCAAAAATTCCAAGAAAAGCTATTCTATTCATGGAGGGAAAGGCTGGGTACAAACCATGCAGAAAAACCAAACCACTGGGATTTTAAAGGAAACTCCCAGGACAACCCACACAATGGGATGGGGTCAACTGTGAATTGATCCCCCTTCTCATCACAAGGAGCTCTATTCAATCAGGCCTCTGTTTTCAGCATTAAGCTCTGCATACCCACCCCATTATGGCCCCTTCCCCAACTTCTCCCTTGTTTGAGCTATAAAAAAGACAGAAAAGTCAAAAGGGAATCATACAGATTGAATTTTCCCTGTATGAACTCCTAGTACCTCCCTCTGGATCCAAATATTTCAATAGAAAGATGGGATTTTCGACTTATGTGCAAATCCCAATGCTTGAATCTGAAGTCACTGAGGAACCTCCATAATCATCTCTGGATGTGGGCTTGGCTTGGATTCAAAGTCCTGTGCTCGGGTGCAAAAGGGCATTTGCTCTGTATTTAGAACCTTGAGGGACTGCAAACCCCAAGGGGTCATCATACATTCAGCAAGCAAAGAAGCTTCAAGCAAGCTCCAGGGCATTGGAAACACACATGTCTTCACTGTGACAAGCTATGCCTGTCTCTGGATACCAATACATTCAGCAAATGAATGCATTAGAAAAGGAAATGAGCAAGAAAAGGCTGAGGGATAAGTAGAACATATATGAAGGTGGAACTACTCCCCATTTGTTCCAAAGATATCAAAAACTAAGTATGAAAAGAGGGAAAGGTAGGTTTTAAGGTCAAAACAGGAAGCTGTCTTTAATAGTCATGGTTGTTCTGTGTCTTCTTCTACTTCCCAACAACAACACTCCAGGAGGACTTTTCATCCAAAACTCTTAGAGCATTTTCTAATTACTAAATTTAACATCCCACTGACAAGGCGTTGTAAGGTAATATTTTTATTCACAGTTGATGGGGAGACTGAATCACCAAGAAGTTAAGTGAGCTGGGCATCCAGTGAAAATAAACTCAGTGCCTGCCTCTCATTTTCCCACTAAGCTGACTGCCATTTGATGGCATTCAACTTCTTAATTTTCTTCTCCACTGGTAGCTTCTATGAATGCACTTTAATTCCTAAATATCTCTAGAAAGTGGGAAAAAACCAGACACTATCTCTTCTGGAATGTAAAGTTTACAGCCTAAAAACCTTCAGAGATCCAAAGCCAACCCCTTGTAATGAATTCAGTCTTGGTAATTAATTCAGTCCTTCCTGGAAGATGGCTAATCTGTAAAAGGTACAGTAATGAACACAGGAAATTATGTTTCCAAACTACTCCAGAGATGAAAGTCTTCTAAAATCTAAAAGATAGTTCAGTTAACCTATAGAAATAGTTAAACACCACCAGGAATCATTAAATTCATTTCACAAAATCCCTTATTTTCTCTTTCTTATTTAACTATCCATGACTTTCCCACAAAAGCAATAAAAGTATCTTTTACTCTTATGCCAGTACCCTAAAGAAAACTAAGGTGACAACTCAAAAACCAAAATGTAGTTTTCACGTGAAAGAACAAGGCTTTCCCCAGACCACGGGAACTGCTATTTGGAAGTAAGGTGGGGTCTGTTCCACTCACTGTCCTACTTATGAAGGTACCAGCCAGTGCCTGAAGCTTCAAACAAGGCCAGAGGGAGACTCTTCTGGGCTTAAGAAATTAAGCTGTGACCCCGTGCTTGCCTCTGCTTTGATATTGCTCATGCCACACTATGCAGTCGCCTCACATGCTGCAGAAGAAGCTATGAATGTCTGTCATGAGAGAAATGCAAAAGAACTTACCTAATACTAATTTGCCCTAATACTGCATTTCATCCTGAGAGATGAATGCAGAATCCCTTCCAGTTATCCTAAATCTGTCTCTTCTGAAAATGCACAGAATAGCCCAGCCCTTTCTCAATTTTGATATACTTTTACCTCGATGTTTTCCCACCTGATAGAGTTCAACAGTTAAACTATGGTTTGAAAGAAGGAGTGTTTCTTTTTATCTATTGCCAGCCCCCTTGTTCTTGCTGGGAAAATAGAAGGGGAAAAAAAGAAGTTCTTGATCAAAATTTTTGTAGTTTCTTTTAATTCCTCTGCTTTCAAGGATAAAGAGCCACAATCTTTTCTATTACTCTGCTGTGGGAATTTTTCCATATCGTCCTGACAAACCTCTCTGAACTTTCTCTTATTTTAAACCAGTCTTCCCAAGATGGACCAGTACTGCATCTGGCATTTTCAGATGAAGCCACATCCCTCATTTAAACAAATGAATTACAATATTCTTTAGATTACTCCTCAGGCTGTGTCTTTCAATGGCCAAGTCACTTACTAAGCAGAAGAATTAGAAATCTTGTAATGGGGACAAGAACTTCCCATAAGGAATACATTCAAGCACACAGATGCCATATTAAAATTCCCATCCCTCTGCCCACTCCCCAAGTACACTCACATCCCAGAGTGCTCTGCACAGACCTTCCCAGACATGATTGCTCTCAATAATTTTATTATTATTATTGTTGTTATTATTATATATTATTATGTACAAATCATTGTAGTTGACAACGTATTCCCATTCTGCAGCTTGTTAATTAGCGTATTATGCAACACTGGACCAATCACTAAACCTTGATGCACCAGCTGTCTTTATCCACAATGAAAGTTCTTTCTTCCATTATCTTTTATCCCAAAAGATTTTATCCAAGACAATTCTTAGTTTCTCTTTGGAGACATAACAAAGGTCTTCAAAAAGTTTAAGAAAACTGTCAACCCCCCTAATATTAGTTCCTTACATATTCTGTAAAGAATTTTAAGGAAGGAGTGAGACATGCTTTTCCTTGGTAGGAAAAAATGTAGTTGGTTAGAACCTCCTATATCATCATTTCCCAGGTGCTTTACTGCTTATATGTAATTACTGTTTCAATCAATTTCTCAGATGTTCATGTAGAATTTATGTGTCTTTAAATCTTTGAATCACATCCAAATCCTTTTAAAATATAGGAAATAGCATTTGCTACTCACTAATTGTTCTAAATTCTTTGTAACTTCTAGTTTGTATCACAAGCTCTTCTTCAAACATTACAATTTCAGAGAACATAATCTTTATTACAAGTAATAGCTACCAGTAAAGTCACTATAATTAAAAGCTTACTCTTTTATATGAAAATTTTAAGGTTTATTGATAAATTTCCTTTTGATTAGTACCACAAATACAATAGCACATGGTTAATGTTGCAGATACAAGAACTAGGTAGAACTATACAAAATGGAAATGTCAAATCAACAAAAATCATCAATGAAAAATAAAATGTTTTTTAAGAATTCTTCCTGTTTTAGTAAACCATCATATTCTAGGTGTCACAGCTAAATATTGTGCATATATTATAATGCAGATATGTGTGTGTGCATATAATTAAAATTTATGTTTCTTAACTTGGCAGAGTCCCTTTCATAGTGATTAAATTAATATGGTTATTTCTGATTACCAGCTAAGTGCAGCAATCTCTCTATTTATTAAGGCCCTGAGATTGCAGTGGTACAATTTGAACAAGAACCCATGCCAGTGTCATTCCTGTATCTATTTTCTATTGAACTGCTGCCTCCAAAAGAAGCACATTTTCACAAATCCCACAAAATGGTGGGCTTTTTCAAGTTCTGATTTGCCAAAATAGCTACAAATTCCTGTCCTTAAGTAAGCTACATTTGGCTTACAACGCATTGAGAGCTAAGCAACTTTTCAGTGTCTCTTTGAAATATAAATTAAAAACAATCATCCCTTTTTCTATACAGTGCAATGTATTTGTTTTACAATGGATCATTTCCATCTCCACAGTAGCAGCTGCCACCCAAACCATCATCTCTGTGCACTCGTAAGCAGCTCCATTTCCAGTTCTAATTGGGAACAGAGATTCTTATTGGGTGAGTTCCAGCATGATCTATCATGCCAGAGACAGCTACTATGCAAACCAAAGCAATCCGGCTTCCAAAAACCCTCTTAGACAAACACTGACTTTGCACATAGATTCTTGCATATTTGTTTCTTGGTGCTGGTTTTTTTGAACATTAAAAGTGCCAGAGGAAACTGTATGTTACAAGTCCGTGAAGTGTTGTTTAGGTTGGATAAATTCAAGGATATTACCTTAATAACCACTACCTCTTTAAAATCATATAGGTGGTCTAAAAAAGCCACCTAATTCACAGCAAACAGAACTACTGCTGAGTGAATGCAGCCACTAAGCTCATTAAGAGGATGTGGCAGGATGTGTCTGAAAGTGCAGTGCAGTGGCTCAGCAAGCAATTAAATCCCATGACAGTTTAAAATGAGAATCTATCAGTGTCACAAGAGTGTGAAGCCTCAGCATCTCTGCTGTTCCCACCCCCAGCATTTTATTTATTATGGCGTATTGGGAACATGGGAAGTCAAAAAGATTATAATGAAATATGCCATATAAAAACCAGATTAAGCCTGCTCTTCTTTGGGGAAATATGCAGAGAGAGAAGCTGTCTGTTAGCTGTCGAGTTTGCAAAAGATACCATCTTTTGGGATGGTGCTCTCTGCCAGCAGACAGAGTGCCCCAGGGGAAATGGTGGTGAAAAACCCAGACAAGCAGCATCCATCCATCCATCATACGCTCATCTCCACATCTCCAAGGCACAAATATAGCGTTAGAGTGCAAAGGCTGGGGGCAGGGGGATGGAGTCCCTTAAGAAAGTATGGGGAGACAATGCCTTACGTGAATAGCTGCATTTTGTAGCTTTTCTGTGCGTGCATAACCAGACTCCTTAGCTTGTTTGCTTGCTTGCTTGCAGGTTGTGTTCATGGCCAGTACGGTGACTTGTTAGCATCCTTGGAAGTGATACATTCACAGCAGCAACCAGAACCAGGTATACTAAAGGCAGGGCTCTGCCCCTGCCAGCAGAGCTCAGCATGGACCTTCACTCCTTCTGCAGATCCAGATCTCCAAACCCCTTCTTTCACTACACCACATCCTGCTATGCCAGGGCAGATGCTCATGTTATTGCTATTATGATTTAATGCTGATCTTCCATGGCCCCTGATATCCCACCCTTTTCTTCCAACACTCCTGCAATGCAGCATCCATCTGCAGCAAACTTGTCACTGGCAGTTCTACACAAACATGGTCCACAGAACCTCCCATCAGCCCAGCCACGGGCCTCCCCTGGGACAGATTACTGATAACACAGACTCTCACAATGAGTCCATAAAGCCAAACAAGCGTCCCTAGAGAGTAGTAGTAAACATCAAATTCACTTTATTTTTAATCCAAGCTGCAATATAGTCATGCTGTACTAGAGATTGTAAGGATACTCCAGTAATTCTTTGTCTCTCCCACCAATCCCACTCTAAACCTCATGTATATTATTGCACTCTCAAGGTAAACTGGGCTGTGGTGAGAACAAGAATCCAACCAAAGACAATTGATAAACCACTTCTACAAGCAAGACCACTTGAAAACATGAGAATATTTATTTCCACAGAAACAAACTATTTTGAATGAAAAAAATAGTTTAGAGGACTCTCTATGCTGTAAAGCTCTGAAATTAATCTTAGCAAATGTTTGAAATTTTAGGCACTACTGAGGTTTGCTCTAGGGAATACTGGGACACTGGAAAATCCCAATGTCTCCCTAGCACCTCCTCATGGAAAGCTGCTAATCTCCTGATGAGTTTGGGGAAGGTGGGGGCAGAGGGCAGGGGGAGAAAGTGAACACAGAGGAAGATCTGATTTGGGTGGGACTGTACACTTTCAGTCTTTAGCCTGGGCATAACTGCAGAAATATCAGAGAACAACTCTGAGTTTTAAGGACTCAATGGAAAGCCTCTATCAGCCCGTAGTTAAAATAAGTCCCAGGAGGCTACAAGGCAACAGGAGGGAGAAATAATGCTGCAGAAAATTGCAGAGGCCCTTAAACATTAGGTTAAGCATTGTTTAGTTTAACACACTATCAAAATGTGGACTTTACAAGCAGCTGTATTTCTCTGGCAGACTAGAATGCCTCTATAAAATCTCTCTCAAAAAAAACCCCAAACAAAACAGCCCTCTTGTCAGTTGTCTCTTGGAAGTTTTCTACAGATTTATTTCTCAGCACAGATATAAATCATTGTCACATATAATAAGCTGTACCTGCTTCTCAAAGGCTGCCAAATTACAGTATCAGACTAAATGCTGGATCAAGTAACTACCCTCAGGGCTGAAATCGTCTCCATTCAGAAATACTTCCATTCAATAGTGTTTTTCTAGCACTCATTTGTGTTCTGGTCACTCTTGTATTTGTGTTCTACATGAGCTCACACTGCAGCATGATTTCTGTAGCAACACTGTAGGCACTATCAAGGGACAGGGGCAAGACAACTGCTACAATTTAGAGAAAAATATTAAGTAAAAAAGCCTATTCCTTTGGGTTTTGTGTCACCCTAACAGGGCTTCTGGTCTGTTGGGAGGAAAAGAATAACTATCTCTAAATGGTCATCTAAAATCACTCACACAGAGAGAAGATGGGCATTTTGACCCCTCCAAAGCACCAGAATTAAATAATTAACCAGTTATCAGCAAACACCAGTTTCCCCCTCCTCACAGGTGGGATAGTCACACCCACATTGCACACTCTGCAAAGGGTAACAGGGAGTGGACCTCCACCACAAGCAACTGCCCTGGATGTGACAGAACTGAATAAAAACACTTGTACTGCACACAAACTCATACATAAACCATGTGTAGAGCCAGCCATGCCAACCTTCCTGCAAATTCGGTGAGACTCTGCATAGCTTCTCGTCCTTATCGAGGACAGTGGAGGGGATACCTTTAGTAACAGATAAATCTCTGTAATGCAGTTATCTCTCAGCTGCAGTGCACAAGCATCCCAATTAATTCAGTCCAGGCCTAGCAGAGCCGGCACTAAGCCAGAGCTGATAAACCTGCCAAAGCCAATCTGAGCCCTGCAGAGATTCTCGGGAACCTGCTCTGTGCATTCTGGTGCTCCTTGCTGAGGGGTTTTATGCTCAGCTCTGCCTGGCTCCGCACGGCGCGGCAGCTCCACTAACGAGGCCTTTCCAACACCCGGAGTCCTGGAGAGCAGGCAGAGACAGCCACGCTCCCCGCAGGCACCCGCAGGGCTGCGGCAGGGTTCAGGAGCAGCCCCAGGGCAGCTGCCCCAGCCCCGCTCCCGCTCCCGGTCCCGCCCGGCCGCCCGCAAGGCCCGGCGTGCGGGCAGGCAGCGCTCCGCAAGCCCGCAAGGCCCGGG
>WBMY01008978.1:42663-128663 GCA_013397315.1 Donacobius atricapilla
TCAGCCCTGCCCGGGGCTCTGCCGTGCCCGAGGTTCAGCCGTGCCCGGGGCTCCGCCGTGCCCGGGGCTCCGCCGTGCCCGAGGTTCCGCCGTGCCCGGGGCTCAGCCCTGCCCGGGGCTCAGCCGTGCCCGGGCCTCCGCCGTGCCCGGGGCTCAGCCGTGCCAGGCACACCAGGGTCAGTGCCCCTGGCCCAGCGAGTACGGAACTGCCTAAGCCAGTGGAGAACAGAAAGGCCGCAGCAAAGTGGCAATGATTTTAGGGATGGGGTGGATAGGGAGCAAACACCCCAGATGCTGCCTTTGGCATCTCTGCTGTCCCACCAAGTGATGCTGAGCCAAATTCTAACAGAGGTGCTCTCTGCTTTTCCATCATCTGTCAAATGGAGATAGTCTTCACCTATCCTCTGGGGTTTGGTAAGGCTTGTTTAATATTCATAGGCATTCAGGCATTCAAATAAAATGCACCGAAAATGCAAGGTGGTCTTACAGGCTCTCACAAAGACAGATTTGAACATATTTTCTTTCCAGACAAGAAGAGCACTGAAAAGGTAGGATGATTTCCACGGATACCAGATTTGAGTGGCCAATTCACAAATTCCAAAGGACAAAGATAATATTTACTCCTACATTAAGATACATCTAACAGATGAAGCTATATAAGTGAAAAATGTTATTAAAGAAGGAAGGGTTGTAATAGAAAAGTGGTACAGGATGCTCATAGGTATCCTTTCAGAAATGGGAAAGAACAAAGCAAATTATCTTTGAGATGCTCAGATCTCTTGCCACAAAAAGGCAAGCAATTTCAAGAGGCCTATAAAGGCTTTAGACAAAAAGGTGAACTCTAGAATTAATAACAGAATGGTAAACAGGAAGATTAATGGCACCAGAGAAAATGCAGATGGTGAAGCCCAGCCTGCAGGCTCAGCAAGCCTCTGAATCGGGAGGAGGGAAAAGGCAAGGTGTAAACAAGGTGACCTTCAAAGCCACGGGAATGCCTGCCAACAGGCCAGCCAGAGGGCATCCCGAGACACAGATGTGCCATCTGGGGTAGGCTGTCTCATGACAACGTGAACAAGATTTGTCTTTTTCAGAATTTGCAGGGAGGCAAAATGAGTAGCAGCAGAAAACATGACCATTCATTCAAAAGTGGCACAATTAAATGCATAGGTTGGAAAAGGATGCCATCCATTTTGTAAAGAAAATACGAAAGAATTCCCTGAATATTCCCACTCAGAAAGGGCTCGCACCCACTTGTAAAGCCTGCTCATGCAAGGTGTGGGGGAGGAGAAACTGGTTTTCATCAAACAAATGTTTTCCTTCAGGGTTTATCCTTTAAGTTTATGATAAGAAAAAAAAAAATTAAAAATAAAATAAAATACTGAACAAAAAAAAAAACCACCAAAAAAAAAACCTCAGCACATACTGCAAAGCAGCTCTTTAAGCCCATGATGGTATAAATTTTCCCCAGCTTGGCATGAGTCTGTTCACTCCAGATGGCACATTTTGGGTTGAAAGCAGGTAAAGATTTCTCAGAGATCTCTATGTCCAGTATTTACAGTGTTCCCTTGCTCTGGCTTAGTGCTTAGTTGGTCCCACTTTATGCCTGGGAGATCTCTATTCTTTACCTAGAGTAAAAACTGGGAAAGAGAAATCTCCTACCACGGTTCTGCAGGGAAGCCTGGCTCTGTCAGGCCTGATGCTTAGATCATTGTGATCAACTGGGAAAATTAAAAGGTAAATGTAATCACACATTTTTTTAAATACATCAATCAAAAACCACAGTGGGGCAGTGCTAAGGGGAACAATGCTATCTCTACATAAGCCTTCTACAGAATAAGCCAAACATGAACTGTTAGGATATCCAGAGGCAAGAATATTAGGGGCAAACAGAATAAGCAACAGTACAGCTCACTGTGGAAAAAAAGCAGATCCTAGCTATGGGAGTCTAGAAGGCAGTGTATTCACACACCTTTTTTCCTTTCAGCCAGGCTCAAAGTACATGAAATCTGAGTATTTCAGGCAAAAACTGGCTCATCTGAGTTCAGTGCTGAAACTGGCTAATTCAATGCTAGGTGTGCAA
Source organism: Donacobius atricapilla (assembly GCA_013397315.1). Lineage (NCBI taxonomy): Eukaryota > Metazoa > Chordata > Aves > Passeriformes > Mimidae > Donacobius > Donacobius atricapilla. The sequence continues at coordinate 44,744 of WBMY01008978.1, forward strand.
ACAGCTGTCTGAATGTGTTTTCTTCTGATGGGCTGCATACCAATGGAGATATTGCCATGACCTCTGGTTTCACGGTAAGAACCACAGGTGCTGGATGAGGTCAGGCAGCTCATGCACAGCCTGCACAGCCCAGTGCTGTTACATCAAGAAGGCTTGACCCAAGCGAGCTTGACTGCCAGCAGGAGCTGCCATCGTGGCTCTGGGCATCAGCACACACCTATCTCGAGAAAGTCCCATCATGTGGCTCACAGGAGAGATGAAGTACACACCTGAAAACACCAATGCAGCAGGGAGGAAGGAACCAGGAAAAAAGGAAGAAAAACAGCAAGATGGAGGGAAGGTACTATATTCCTTCTTCCTGCCTGCTGCAGCTAACTAGGGCATGGTTGTTCTGAAAAACATGCCACAGAAAAGCCTGAAAATTGGAATCTCTGGGCCTTGAATTATGTCTTTTCAATATCTCTCTCCTTTGTCCTCTCTGCTAACAGAGAAACACTGTAAACTCCCAGACCCTGAAAATATACATTTCCACACCTTACAAAATACAGTGAAAATAGATGATAATGGGGAAGAGAGGGAGCCATGCAAGGGGAAAACAAAGTGAAATAGAGAACAGTTGCTCTTCTTTCCTTTCCTTTTGCTCAGCTTTCCCTTTGTTCATCTAACACTGAGCCAAACTAAGCCAAAAGGAGCTGCCATGCTGGGCTACAAGATTGATGGCTGCAGGCAGACTCCACAGTGAAGAGACGGATGACTGGTCATTTCCCGCGATGCACTGAAAAACATCCATCCTTGCAGCCATGCTGAGTCCATTTGTGCTCCTTTTGAAATGAGAGATAAACACAGGCAGCCAGAGGCACCTGACCGTCCTTCTTCCTCAGAAGGACACAGCTATAGTCCTCTGGGTTCCTTGAGAAGGTCGCTCTGTCCATCCCTAAACATCTGGCTGTGGGATTTGCTAAGTCTCTCTCTCCCCTGGCAATCATCCATCTATTAGAGCACAGTGTAGGTTGGAAGAAAACGGTGAAGAGAATGGTGTGACAACCTCATCAATCTACAGCTACACATTTGGCTATTTAGTGTTCTTTACACTGTTCCTAAATATGAGGGGGGGGGAGGGGGGAAAGAATTGCTACTGGTATGAAGGAGGGAATTGTGGAAATGGCAGTGTGGATTGGAGTAAGTCCTTATGACTATTAAAATGTTGTGCATGTACTAAAGCAGTAGGGAACTAATTAAGATTCAGGATTGAAAGGCAAAACAAAAAAGTTGGATGCACTCTTGTTCCATCTGTGGCACTTGCTGAGAGTTCAGATGGACTTGGGGCAGCATCTTTAGCAGAAAGAGGTTAATGTTTTTTTATTTTGCCCCCTCAGATATTAACAGAAAGCTCTCTGGAAGAATACAGTGTAAGTATATTTATAGTGCCAGCCCTGGTATAGCAGCTTCAGAGGCACAAAGCACTTAGTTCTGAGTCCTTTCTATTTAGTTAATAATGTCTTTGTTGCTGATACTGTCCTGGTCTATGGCAGTGCTCACAGATACAGCCTCTGTGTTTCCAGTTCTCCTGCCATGCGGCTACCTCACTTAGGCAATGAGCATTACATGGCAGATGTATCCATAGCATCACTTACAAATTAGCATCACTGCAGAAATTCCTGTAACCACGAACCTCACTTTGTCAGAGTAGCACATATCTGTAACTGTGTCGTTTACAGGCATTGCACCAAGGAAATCATGAGAAGATAAAAGCATTCACCATCCCTCAAAAACACAAAGAAATTAGTCACTTGCTTCAAGTGTTTAAATGTAGTTTTAGCACTCTATCTGACCCAGCTTTGAAAATTTGTATTTTATTCCCACCATGCAATGCTGTTTATTTTAGACCAACAACAAGAGGATATTCACTACAACTCTTTAGGACATGCATAGGATATTAATCATGACCATATGTTTTCCTAAGACATAAACCCTGCACTTGCCAAGGGCAATCACATGCATTCAGAAGGATTTAATTTCCATCAGGAGGGGTAAAGTTTTCATCCTTTCTCTTACATCAAGAACCATAGCTTTAGCTGATGGAAATCACTGCTCTTTGTTGTCCTTATCAGAACTACTTACCTACAACAGCTAAGGTCCCAGGCCTAAATTACCTGGTTTGTTTAAGGGGAAGCATGCTCCAAGTGCATCCTCAGTGAGATCTCTGGTCTAGGAGGCATTGCACATAAAAGCCATATCCACCTACTCCAATGTATTGCATCAAACCTCCTTCTCCAATGGAGGTTCTTCCCTTCATTACTGGGAAGGGATGCTATGGCAAACACCAATGGTGTCAGAATCCTGGAGAGTAAAACACCTGTAATAAACTCTTAGTCAATCAAATACAAAAAGCAGGGAATATTGAAATTAATCATTATCTAGTAAAAACATACTTAATATCTCTCAGGTACAAGATGCTTATGAGGCTGTAAAATGTTTACTACAGAGAATGGGAATGAAGAATGGAAACTTCCACCAGGGAAGGTTGATAGCAGGTACAGGGATGTGGGAGGGGAAGTCATCGTACTCTCTCCATTCTACTCTCAGCAATTCTATAAAGCTTGGTTTGTAAGAGTTGAAACTGAACGTTATATTAACATTTATTGCTCATTCTGTTATATTATGCACCAGGAAAATAACACCTGCTATAAATGTAAAAATATTTCATGCTACAAATCAATTTAATTTGCTATGTGTCAGGAGAACAATAAAATTTAATAAATAGGTTTTTTTAAACCATATTTTAGTTAATTATATTCCATAATATCTTTGCTGGTTTTTGCTAACATTTTCTTCCATAAAGCAGCACATAGGCCCTACCGTACCATTGATCTAGCAGGCCAGGGACTTCACTGGGCTCTGTGCAGGATGCTGAGTACCAAACCTGCAAGTCTGGTCCAACCCAGTACTTTGCACGTAGATTTAACTTCCAGCATGTGACAAGTCCCATTAATTACTAAAAGATCACTCATGGTCTTAAAGCCCAAGCTCAGGTGCTTTCCTTTGCTGGGGTTAGACAGCTTGGCATTTTTTCAGACTAAGCCCTGGGGACTTGATCCAATAAACCCTTTTACATGTGATTACCAGAGGGTTCCCAGAATTACCCATATGAACCCACAAAATAGATGCAATTGATTAGATTAAAAATACCCATTTCCTAGGATCTTGTGTCCAGTACTTGCATCTGAATGGTACCTGTGCACCGCAAAAACCCCTTTGATGACCTGGCTTATCCTTTTCCAGGCATTTTTACTGGTTATACTTAGAAAAAGGGCATTAGGTTTGCCAGGAAAGCTGTTGGGGTTCAGTTCTAGCTCTAAGACTCCTACAAGGCATATAGCTTCCTGTCTGCCTCCCCGTGCTGGAGAGCTGGTGATTTGTGCCTTGAGGGAAACGGATGTGTCAGGTTCCAGCATTTCCCCAGGCACCATCCCCTGGTGCTTCCCCAGTGGCTCCCATAGCCCTTTCCTCTGGTGAGCTTTGAGCTTACCTTCACTCCCTTCATTTTAAGGTTAAATCTGTTTATTTAATAAATAAATAATCCTGATGGTTACTTACACACATCAGCGTTAGCTTTATAGCAAGGGGATTAATCCCACAGCAATCTACCTCTCCAGGAGGAATAATGTGTCTCCTAGAGACACGGCATTCTCAGTCAGGCCTTGGCAGCTTGAGAGGCACATGCTGAATAACCTCTTCCCAAAGACGTTTCCTGACAGCCAGATGTAGGTCAAACACAGTAGCCAAGAACAGCAAAAAAAACCAAAACAATGGGCTGGATGGCTCAGAGAGGGTGGTGGCACGACAAGTAAGCTCTCTCTCAAGCAGCCCAGGTATTTCAAGCCAATGCCATCTCAGCTGCCTGAGCCCTCCCTCACATCTTGCAGGTCAAGCCCTTAGAGATGACCTGCAGTCACACTGTAGAGGCTCCAAGGAGATCAACAATTCATTCCTTCAATTTAATGGCCGACTGTAGTGACCAAAACATTTTTCAGAACAGCCTGCCTCCAAAGTCATCATAACTTTATTTTCACAAGTATACTAAATACAGCTAAGATGACACACCAGTGGAAAGAAAACACCTTCGAGTGGCTGCACTGCTTCTGAAATTACAACAGCCTTGTGCCTTTGAGACACTGCACATGCAGCCTATGTTCCCATTCCTAGTGATAAGATCCAGAGAACTCAGAAAACTAGATTTAACAGCTTCCAAAATTGCCTTATCTTATTCAGTTGCTACCGCTGCCTTAGCCTGATGACTAGAGCCAGAGGGGTTTGGCTTCAGTGGGCTTTTGATCAAAACACAGAGGGGTTCCAAAGCCCAGTAGCTTCTTCATGCTTCTCTCTCCTAATTATGCAAACTGGCTCAGCCACACAAGAACCAGGAGTAATCCTGCGTGATTCATACAAGCCATCTTAGCTAAACAACAGAGTTCTCCTGGTAAAACTTTGAAAGTAAAATACGTGTAGTGACCTGTTCCAGATCTTACAAATGAAAGAGAAACTATTTACACAAAGTTAATCCTGTGAATTCTACCAGCATGACTGTGGAGTTAAGCAGCAGAAACAATGTTTTTGTTTTCTTGACTGGACTATTTATAGAACATGATTTGCTTTTCTAGCAATGAGTGTTTTACTTCCATAACTGCAAAATCATGAAATTCCATTTGGGGGGAAAATACACATTTACTTACAGTAGTCACTGAGCTGGATTAATCCAAGAATTTGCAGTTTATCACATGTAACACCCAGCAAGAGCAGTGCATGATTTGAAGGAGAGGTTACCACAGCCCTGGCAGCCATGACATACACAAGGCCAGGTCCCCAGTGGCCAGGAAAACAAAGCAAGAAGAATTACACTGTGCAAAACTCGAGATATCTTTCCAGCAAATTCACTGCATAGCCAGCCTTGCAAAAATTGGCTCAACAATTCACCTGTGGTGAGTCTCTTTATTTATATATATGGGTGTGTAACAAATTACTTTTTTTTTTTTTATCATCATCCTGGTACACATAAGCCCAGGCTGTACGCTTCCATACCAGAGCTGGTACACTTCCATACCAGTTTTGCAAGGCTTTTTGCTGATGGCCAAAACATTTAATGCTGGCACTTTGAGGGCTTGGCAAATGGCATGATTTACTCATTCATTTGTTTTTATTTAGAGGCCTCCCATACCCCTCCCAATCTCTCTAAAAGTATTTCTTAGATATCTGTTAGGTACTCCTCGGAGTCAGACAAATGAGACTGGTGTTTTAGCACCTCCATTTCACATACTGAGAAGCTGAGGGAAAAAGACACATTCCATTGGCCCTGGTCCTGCATGGGGCACAGGAGGTGCAAGGATGTGATGGTGTGGTGTGACTTGAAGTGCAGAGATGGGCACCTCTACTGCAGATTGGCTCCAGGACAAATGCATATTTCACTGCAGGACTTCTATGTCATGATTCTGTGCCAGCGAATACATGCAAAAAGAGACAGGTTCTCTGGTGTTCTTAGTGCCATGTGAGAAAAGAAAAGCAAGCTTTGTCTGGCCAGAGATCTGGACCAGCAAATGTCCCTGTTGTAGGTAGGATTTAAAAGTGGTGGATGAGATGGAATGAAATGGTTAAATGTGTGTTATAATAAAAGGAAGCTGATTCACAAGGAGGTCCCACACTGATGAGTTTTCTCTTGGTGACAGAAAGTCACTTTTTCTAGCACAAGTCATATCTGGATGTGCAAGTGCCTTAAAGCAGCAGCTCTTGCCTGTGGTGCCACGTCCTGCTGTGAAGACAAGATTAGTGGGGAATTGGAGCCTACTGTTTCGATTCAGGAGCATTGATGGACCCATCTGTAAGCTGTAGGCTTAGCTGATGAATAAACACATACTAAAATTTAGGCCAGAAACCCAAAAGAAAAGGCCTGGCAGAATTCAATATTTATACTGGTATTAAAAAAAACAGGGAAGACAAACCCCGAACACCTTCTGGCATCCCTGCTCCCCTATTTGGGTTCACAATGGAAAGCTTCATTTCGTTCCTAAGTGCTATGGCAATGTGACGCACATACGTACATGACAGACCAAGCTCAGGACTCAGCGCGGTCAGGGTGCAGATGCACTTTTTAACAAATCTAAACGGGAACTGAGAACCATCCCACCCTGCCCGTCCCAGATCATTATGGGGTGTGGGTTTTTTTGTTGTTTTCTCCTACAGGAGGTGCCGAGAGTAGGGCCGGGTGAGGATGAGGTGCGCTCGGGGCTGCAGCCGCTCCGCGCCGCGCCCCGCGCCAGGAGGGACCTTTCGCAGGACGTGTCACGGGAGGCGCGGAGAGCTGCGGGCTCTGCCTGCTCCTTAACACAGACTGCCTCGGAGGGCGGAGGGACTCCGATTAAAAGCAGGTTTTAAATGGCGTTTTGATTCCAGAATTTTGGCGGGCCAGGAGCAAAACTCGCAGAAGTTTGCTACCAGGCTATTAAAATCCGTCTTACATAAGAAATCCAGACCAAATCATCAGAGGAAACAAACCTGATCCTGTCAAGTCAGCTCCACCCCAAATGCAGGGTTCATCATGCCACATGTTGATAAAAGCCATGAACAATTAAAAAATCTAAAATAAGCCTTACACAAAAAGTATCTTCGATAAACTCAGATCTGCAGAAGTCCATCAGAAGTCTGAACAGCTGATAGGGTGATATTATAGCTTCCTTCAGGTATCCAATTCATCTGCATATTACAGACATACTCTTATTTGGCACCAGAATTATTCTTCCACTTGTGATCCTAAGATGGTCTTAATGGACCTTAAAGAGGAGCCACAGGTAGGTTATATAACATAACATGACCTTTAATTACAGGGATAATAGTAGGAAAACTGTCAAATAGTAGAAAAAGTTTTTGTTAAGAAGAGATGTGCCCCTCTTTACAGTGTTCATAACAAAACAAGACTGCTGTCTCATAGTACAGAACAGGAACCAGCATGTGATTGTGTAGAAATTGCTGGAATCAAAAGTGAAACTAGTCAATATTAATTGGCCTATGGGAGAAAAAAAATCGTAAAAGGAAATTCTCATTAAATTAAGTGTTTTGAATTTTTTTTAGGCTCTAATATCTTCGAGTGAAACTGGGCATAACAACTAGGAGCAGGAAAAATAATATGGAACTCAGCAGCTACTGTATTCTTTCAGTGGTTTTGGATTTGATTTTCGGCTGTACCACAAGCTAGTTAAAACCTCACAGAAGCAGTTTATTCCCTTTGTCGCTCATTTCTCCATTTTGGAATCAAAGTACTTCCTTCACTGTATTTTGTATACCTGGACTGTAAGTATATGACTAAGATGTCTTCACAACAACCCCTGGGATGATGATCTAACATGCTGGTTGAGTCTCTAGATGCTATCATACAAGTGATACTACTACAAATTATTTTCTTTGCATTTTATTGTCAACTTTATCTTGGTGAAGTGCCCCATCTTAAAGACTGCAGACCTCCACAGACATGCTGAGTATCTTCCCCAAGAGCTGAGAGCACTCCTCACTTCCCAGGAAACACACAGTAGCTTGTACAATCAGTCACAGCCTCCACAAGGTAAATAGAGATGCTTTAAGGAGATAATAGCTTATCTGTAAGGATTTAGTTCATTCATCCACAAGCACACTCACCTGGGTATACCCTATATGCCAGACTAAAACCAGATCAGGCATTGTTCAACTGGAACTAAAAATCTGTTTTCAGTACTCGCTTCAAACATCTACCATGGTTCATAATAGCAAATAAAAATACCTTTATTGCTTTTACTATCCAACAATCGGTAAAAAAAAAAACCATTTCTATAGCTCAGCCGAACACTGGACTGCCCAATAGAAGTAAGAGGACAGACACTAGCACAGGACTCCAGCTCACTCTCAGCACAGTAGTAGTATAGACAACTCTACTCCGCACCCTCCAAGTGGCTGGGAAGGCTGAACACTCTGAACCCTCACTGTGGGCTTTCAGTCCAAAACCAAAGGATATCAGAAAATTGACACAAAAGCATTACAGTCATATTCTTTAGACTTACACACCACCTAAAAGCTCTGTAGGTATGTATGTATGTACCTATATTTAGCCATCTTGTAAGACTGAAGTAGGACACTACCAATTTAAACTCCACCAGAGTTTTTGGCCACACTCACTGTATCTGTTCTCGTCTGCATAAGTGCAAAGCTTGGGTAATAACTGCCTGCCAGCAGGGTTTACTGTAGGCAACAGCACTTCCACAAGATAGCTGACCCAGAATCATACTACCGAGCACCACAAAACCACTACGTATACAGGACAAGGATCAATTATGATTTCAAGGGGTTTTGGGTCTAATCCAGGATCTCGCTCTCATTCCTAACCTTGCTCTTTCCAACTGCTCTGATTTTTCCAAGGGCCAGAACTCTACTGCTTGCCTTCACAGCACCTGCAGTTCACAGTGGTGGTAGAGTTAAAAATTCTTCTTTTTCTCCCACTTCACTGGAAGTCAGGCTACCTAGCTCAACCCACTCCCTCACCCATTCCCAGACTTCTCGTGCACAGGAGTTCAGCTCTGTTCTCCCTCTTATACTGGGCAGGAGAACAGGCAGCTGAGTGAACGTGGAAGCATGAGCTGCTTACAGCCCTCCCACTGCTCTGTGCTGAAGTGCCATGCAAATAGCATGGCTTGATTCTGCAGAGAACCAGGTTTCCCACACTTGATTGAACAGAAGTCTAGTTTCACAAATATTATATAAGCATGGATACCTAGTAAGTTTAAAATTCTGCACCTAGGAAATGTATCTAGGAAAACAAAATCCAGGAATGCAGGACAGGCTGCGATCTGCCTGGCTGGGGAGCAGCTCTGTGAAAAGGGACCTCAGTGTCCTGGTGGACCATGAGCTCAATATGAATGAACAGTGTGCTGCTGTGACAAAAAAAAATAAAGCCAACAGGATGCTGGGTTGCATCAGCAAGGGTATCACCAGCAGATATAAGTAGTTATCACATTCAGTGCTTGTCAGGCTACACCCAGAATAGTGTGCTCAGTTTTGATCTCCGCTATGTAAAAGAGATGTGGACAGTCTGGAGGGGGTGAAGGGAAGGACTGCAAAGATGATCTAAGGCCTGGGGAGCCTGCCATAAGGCTGCCTGAGAGAACTGGGTTTGTTCAGACTTGAGAAGAGAGGCTTAGCTGAGACTTAATCACTGTGTTCCAGTACTGAAGGAGTACTGGCTACAAAGATGGAGACACCCTTTTCACAGAGTCACATGAATAATATGAGGGCTAATGGGTACAGGTTACTCCTGAGGAAATTCCAGCTGGACACAAGAGGAAAATTTTTCACATTGCGAACAATCAGCCATTGGAATGATCTGCCCAGGAAGTGGTAGATTCCCGAACACTGGACAGTTTTAAGGTTTGGCTGGACAGGGTGCTGAGACACCTTGTGTAGATCATGCTCTTGCCAAGAAAGGTTGGACCAGATGATCTTTGAGATCCCTTGCAATCTGGTATTTTATGAAGCTATGAAATCACAGCATTGGAAACACATCAATATATTGCCCATGGCCCAGAATTTGTTTCAAATCTGTACAAGTGTTCACAAAAGTCTTGACTGCTGTACTACAATGACTCAAGTAACAGCTCATATCCATTACAACAATGAACTCTAAGCTACACTTAAGCCGTATTGCTTGGTTTTGGTCATAAGAATATAACTTACACGTGAAAGATGAAGACCAGGTCATATGAAAGTAAATGTCAAGGAATACTTAGTGAAATTCCTGAAGATCTGGTCATAATATTGACTGTATTGTCAGTAAAGGGACTATCATAACTAAGTATTGGCAATACTTTATTTCTCCTGCATATCTACTGGATAGGATAGAGGATGCTTAAATAGCACAAACATGAACATTGCTAGACCCTTGAACAAACCACTTTACTGGGGCAATGCATGCATGTAACCCTGAAAACAGTGGCAGAGGAAAATAGACATCTAACGTCTGCATCAGCAATTCCTGTTTCAGTGTTCACACCTTTACAAATTTGGCTGTAATTATTCTTAAAACCAAACACCTTCATTTTAAACTAAATAAAAGCAACAGATCAGGACAACAAAAGTACCATCTTCTATTAAGAAGCAGGCACCAACTCACCCCAGGAAAAACATTATAGTGCACCTTGCATTTTATAAAAAAAACCAGCAGACCATTGGAGCATTTTTATTTTCTTCATTAGATTTTGGTATTACCAAATGTGAAACTCTCACTCACTGAATTGTGTCATACAGTACATAAACCTGCAAAATTAGGTTATAACTATAAACCAAAAGCTAAAAAACTATTTTAGTTTATAAAACTAAAATAGCATACTATACTATTACTAAGTGATTTATTATACCCTCGAACTACTGGCAAGACAATAGTTTTATTCTACTTACTGACCAGGCAATGACTAGCTATGACTTACCAAAACAAAAATCCTAGGTCTGTGTATCTCCTGAATTATGTATGTGTCCAGGAACTTCTGAACACCACTTTTCGCTATAGTAAGCCACTCTGAAAGCCCAGGTGCAGTCCAACAAGTATTCACACCTCTGGTGCCAATCCCACTGACTGCCGGAATGGCAACTTTTGAAGCAAAGATCCTCTCCTGTGTTTGTTACAGTGGTTGTCTTACAAGAACTAATTCTATGCAGTTATCATAAAACAACTAATGTTTAGCCCTAATTTGATGTTGTAGAAATGCATTGCTTGCACATGCCACATAATGATTATAAATATCTATAAAAGTATATCAAGAATTCCACAGCATCCTCTATAAAAATCAGGAATTTGCATATTAACCAAGCATAAGCACACTCTAGCTGCTGAGAGCAGCTCTAAGGAATGAACAGAATTCCCAGGCCCTAGGTGGAGTGGAACTATGGAATATATAGATTAGATTTCTTTCAAATTTATTTTATATGCCCTACAGCTGTCATGTCTGTTCTTTTTAATAGATCTTAAATTTCCACACCTTTGCTCCACACAACCATCTGATGTTCAGCTGAGGACTAAAGAAGTCAGCATTAGGTAGCTTCCTAGGTTCAGCATAAAGTTTTACAACAGTATTCCCCTCCAAAACCTACAGTATTTCTCCTGTCCATATTGAAAATAAATTATACCCTCTTTCTCTCAAATTCTCAAAAGCTACCTTTAAATGGAGGTCCAATGTTTTCCATAGGTTTAATACTATCAGAGAAAGGGAAGGGAAAAATCCCACTTTTGGCTAGTGAGTCTATTCTGGATATGCACAGATGGAATGAAATTGTTTTGTGGTATAACTGATAAGGAAAGTTAAACACTAGATAGAAATTGGTTGGAAAATAGATTTAAATGGCAGAGCAATGTAACTCGCCTTATTTGGTTGCCACTGGCAATGCAACAAAAGTAGCACTCCTGAGATGCAGAGGAAATGTTTATAGCAGGGAAAACAACACAGAGACGGACATGCTGAGGTCTCTTTATCTGATAACTTTGTGGTAATTGCCTTTCATGCCCTGTGGCATGTAGGATGCACTAATTCGGCATTCAGTGAGTACAGCAAAGAAGAGTAATGCAAACAAAAAAGAGTCAAACTCTACCCTATTGCTTTACCTTACAAAATTACCAAGGCACAGCAGTACTGGCATCATCACAAAGTCTAAGGTAGGCACTTCTATGAGCCAACATTATCCTCTTCCTAGAGTCCATTCTCATTTTCATCAATGTACGTGACTGATTTCATCAGCTCTTTCCAAGCAGCTCTGCTGTGAGGTCTTGTTCTATTTTCTGGCTGAGATTCTGCCCTTGGTTTAAACCCCAGCTGTGTGGTTACAGGCATTTCTTCCTCCTTTCCAACTGTCTGCTGACATCTCCTATGCTGAAAGTAGGGAGTTTTCAAAAATTGTTTCTACCAGAATCAACAGGAATTCTGCCTCTGATTTTAATGGGTTTAGAACTTGTCTCTGTTGCCCTTTCCTCTCTCTCCACCAACTACAGCATAGAAGTGAAGTCATCAGTATTGCTGAGCATAGCTCAGTTCCCAGGCACCTTCTTCTGTCAAACAGGTTTTTAAAATATTCTTAATTTACATTCGGGGCTTTTCTCCTGTACTTTTTATACTGGCAGTGTCTCACCTCTTAAAAACCACATACAGCTGTGAGTATATGTGTTCCCTCCTTCTCATAATAGCTGACCCCGGAGACAGCAAGCCTTTTTTACTAACTGCAGGGGAAAATGCACAACACTATGCTCTAACTGACACCGCTGCAGCTCCTCCACATCTGCTTTACAGTCACTCATTCAGCATCCAGACTCATCACTTCACATAGTTTAATCGTGGAAGAATAGCAAGGACAAGAAGAATGAAAGAGTAATGGACAAAGGTACACATACAGTCAGACAGAAATACACAAATGTGGCATATGCTCACTATTTTTTTATAATTTGTTGTTTATAATCTGGTCATACCCCTCATCACCAGCCCCACCAATAAAAATCTTATCTTATACTTACTGTTTCACACACACAGTGGTCTTCTTCACAAAGATTAGGCAGCAGGTGCCAGTGAGGCTTTGTATTAGTAATGCACTGAGGAAAAAGTTAGTAATACATTGATTCTTTACATACTTGTGAACTTTCTAATAGAAGCCAGGATTCAACCCTACAGAAGGTAAATTCAGCTCCCCTTGCATTCAGTACAAGTTGTTCACATTTTTGTAAGCGATGAGTTGTATGCAGAGGGTTTGGTGGTTATGGTTACAGCAAATCAAATAAGATGCAACAGATGCAATGAGAAATAGTTGGAAAGCAGCAAAGATAAAGTCCAAGGTCTAAATGCCAGGTTTGCATGTATGGCAGCTGCTCTGCAGCTCAGGAGAGGCAGGCAAACAAATACTTACCAGGTTTAATTTCCAGCAGCTTCAGCCTGGAATCCTCAGGGGGATGCAAACGCCTCTTTTTGCGCCAGCAGCGTGCTGGGTATGTGTACAGCTGACCTGGGGCCAGGCCTGAAGATTAAAGGCAAAAAATTAATCACATTTCAGTTTGTAAACCAGAAGCACGGTCCCTAGCATCTTAGTTCTTGCCCTTCCAGCATCTTCTTGTTGGAGGGTTCAATCCTGTAAATCATGAGGCAGAGCTACACACTCAAGGCATCCAGTGCTCCTGAGGCTCTTCAGCACCCCTTGGGATCAGGCCTACAGAGAATCTAGGTCTCACTTAGATGCTTCACTCAGCTCACTGAAACCAGAGCTGCACATAAATAATTTGTGATTTCTTCGGGGTAAATACAACTTCAGACTCTCTTGGGTCGCAAGGGCAATGCCTCCTCCACAGGCAGAGAAAGCCCCTTGAGAGAGAAAAGATGAAGTTCTGACATGCAAATCTTGAGGCCCTGATGCACAGAGCAGCTCAGGAAATTTGTCTTCCAAACGGAAGCAAACCAAGATCCAAGAAGTCTGACTCTGTATTTTTGCTCTACATTCTGGACTTTTGTTTGAATACTATTTCTTCATTTTGACTCTTACCTCCTCGTGCCAATATTCTGAATGAGGGAGGAGATTTACCACTAATGTTTATATCATTGCATGTTCTCTTAAATTGCATTTGTCTTCACTGGCTTTTGAGCTGCCCTGGCTCTCTGCACAGACACCCTTCAGCCAATGTTCTAGCTATATATTGCTCTCTTGCATTCAGGAGGCAGCAAGGCTTTGTGAGTGCATCACTACTAGGGGCACAGAAGCACACTGACAAGTGCTTCAAAGTGTCCTCAACTGCCCCAAATAGTCATGACACACTGAAATACCCAGCGAGAAAAGTTGGAGGAATTTAATTCTCTCCTCAGCTTTTCCTGCCCTCTCTCTCCACCAGTTCTGGTTTGGCTGCTCTGCCCTTCCGCAGTTGCTGCTGTCCTGAAAGGGCTACAAAGCATGACTTTAATTCCAGACTCATTGTCCTCAAAACCCAAGTAAGACTACATGTGAGAGACAAGAGGAGTGGTGTTGCTATATCTGAAACTGTACCGACAGTGAACAGCTGGACAGCATCAATGGGGTGCCAGTAAAGCAGAACAGCTCAAGGGCAGGAGGATGGCCCAAGAGTTCTCTCCTCTCTTCTGAAGCAGCCAGGAGAGAATATCAGTTTGAGAACAAAAGCAACTCATCAGACCAAATGAAGATAATGAAAAAAACAGTATCCTCTTACTTGGGGGTGGGGAGGAAGACACAGTACCATAATTCACCTCGACAGGATGTGCTAATCCAATTCCTGGTTTTAAATATTTCAACTGTTGGGAATGCCAGTTCAGACCCCAGCACCTTCCACCTACTTCCAAGGCCCTGGAGCATCTACGGCATATGGCCTGAGCATGACCAAGTGATGGATCTGCAGAGATTCTGGCTGTTTCAGGGCACAGAATGCTATTGGACTTGGACTTTTCATGCCCTTCTTTCACTGATGCCCAGAAAGCTGGGCATTCTGCACATCCCAAGAAGGACATATTTCAGAACAGGTTGCCTAAGACCAGTTTGGAAATAAAACTGTGAATAACTACCACTTATACAGTTTTTGGACACCCTTCTTCATACCACTTTGCAAACATTAACCACTTCAAACAATTGCTATAATGATGAGGTGGGTTGTGCCTGGCTCTGATGTGAGTAATTAGAGAGGTGGAGGCAAGAAGCCCCACCCTTTCTCAGCAGGTCCTGTGCAAGGACTTGAAGACAACACTGAAATCACAATTGCCAGATCAAAGCAGTAGCACAGAGAATCAGCCCTCCATTGCACAGGCCTCCATAGAGGAGCCATTTGAAGGAATAAGATCTACTAGTTTTGGGGGAATATCTGCTAATGTGCGTGCTCCTATATGAAAGAGCAGTTCTGGATTCAGCCAGGACAGCAAAAGCCAACTACACATGCTGAAAGCCCAATTAGAAACTTGAAATGAGAGAGTTGGGAAAGCCTTTTCCTTAGAGGGTGGCAGGTAGATCAATAAGAAATGGATGATCCAACATCCACCTCTGCAACCCTTCAGGTAAGCTCCCTGTTGCTACTCACGATACACCTGTTCATTAATATACTGCCCTCCAATGAACTTAAAATACATACCAGATTCTCACTTCATTCAACCCACCAATTCTCTGCCCTGTTCCTCATCTGGCTCTGTGCTGGCTCACGTGAAGTGTAGATCTTACACAAAGGAAAGGCGACAAGGGAAGGGTCAGTTCTGAATGCTCTGAATGTAGCTCCTTCACAGGCAATCTTGCAGTGAATATGGAAATAATGCTTATTACTGTCTTCAGCCCTCTGTGGGTTGTCTCTCTCTCTGGTACCTTATAGGGCAACCAGAGAAGGTTCCAACCATTTGCTTACAGAGGAAATAGCAGAACCTGCAGTGAGTTATGTTGTTTATCTCATTAGTGTAGGAGAGTCATAACTCAAAGCTCGTGTGAAAGGCCAGGGGAGGAGGGGAAAAGGAGGGAGTTATGTGCAGTATTGTGTGAAATTAACCCTGAACTGTTTATCATGAGATGCAGATTTCTGAGTCCTTTAACAAAGAGGACAGCAAGAACTCAGGTTAATATGCTGAGTTCCTGACTCTTCTCTGTTTTTCAAGTCTATGTAAGCGAAAAGGGGTCCTGGAGCTTTGCCATTTGTCTTTATCTAGTTTTTCAGGTTAGAGATAGTAAATGGTAGTGAGCACAGCAGACAAGACAGATACCAGGATGTCTGGCAGAGAATTTTCAGAGCCCTTTAGTATGGGCATAAACACATTGTGTACAGACCAAAACCAGGCACGCTAAAACTGTAGAGAGATGCCTTGACTTACCATAATACTACAAAAAATAAATTATGCAAAGACACTCAAGGGAACACTAAATGGGCTAATAAAAATCAAGAAAGAGGAAAGCAAATATGGGGGAGGAGGGCTGGTTCATTTCACACTGATTATTCTAATTCAAAATAACAAAGTCATCAGATTTGGTGGCCAGCACAGATGCAGAAGGCTCCTTTCACCTGATACTCTTTGTGAAGAATGTTCCACCATTAGTATCCAGTGCAGGCCTGCAGGAGAAATGTCACCTATCCCCTTCTGCCAGGCAAGCTGCCAAACAGTTCACTGTCAGAAGTGAGGAAGAAAAGATTTGCAGAATGAATTTACTCAAGGTAGTCCACAAAGCTTGTGGCTGAGGAAGGCAAAAAGTTAAGGCATCTTGGCTCCTGGTGTGATGCTGTAACACGTTTATGATGATTCCTTCTGCACGTGTGCAGATGCCAATGAGACCCACACAAGACTATCTATGTCTACTTTTGTGGAAGATGCTGTTGACAAAACATTACTTGTGAATACAGGGGATATATACCTGGGTGTATATCTCTTCTGACTGTGTTCAGAAGGCTAAAAATAGCAGCACGTTCCTCATAACAAGAGTGATGGAAAGGGGAAGGGGAAAGGGAAAGGGAAAGGGAAAGGGGAAGGGAAAGACTTATGAAGCAACCCTACAAAAGAAGGGTTAGTTCAGAGGTTTAGACAACTCCTATCTTGTAAACCACGTTCAGCAGGCCTGAATTACCCCAGCAGTTTTGGTAGCTGAAATATTCTTCGGGTATTTTTGACACTGTAAAAACACCTACTGTCTCCTGCACCAGAAGTGGCTACATTATATTATATAAACAATTTTCTGATAGTACTGCAAGACAACTCTAGATCTACTTTTGATGTTTTAGTAATAGGCAGAGTACCAGGATCCTTCCTTTTGTATATCCTAGAAGGGAGAAGGAAAGTTTTAGCTAAGACTCAGCTAGGCACATTTCAGAAGCAGCAATTGCTGTCTTAGCCCCAGGAGGGTAAAGGAATATCCCATGTGTTTCTCCCACTTCATCTCCTGTAAACCAGACAGTGGAGGAGATTAGAGCAGGCTTCACCTTCCCATAATTTCAGATCTAGAATTTGAGGGGACGGAGGGTGAAGGTGGGAGGGTGTCAATATTGTTTAGAGAATTACATATTGACATGTATTTGTGCACATGTGTGCATGTCATACTTCCAGTGCCCATGTACCCCCGGTCTCCCTTCCTGCCTGGATCCTCTGGGCTGCACTAAAGGGGAAAAAAAAAGGTAGAAATACATTTTGATGCTGTCAAAAATCTGTTCCCTGAGCTTACTATCGGTCAGATACTGAGCTACAACCTAACCAAATTCCCGTTGGGGTTCAGAAGGACTTCTATCTGAGCAACATCTTCAGTCTTTGAACTGGTGACTGTCCTTTGCCTTTCTAAAAAGGATTTCCAATGGATTTAGTCTAACAAAGGAACAACTGACCGAAGTATACAAAAATAATAGTGCTCTTTTCCCTTGAGCTCCACTGAGCTGTGGAATAGGCATTAGCCAAAGCTCCTTAAGGAAATATACCAACTTCTTTCTGTACCCAAGGGAACCGCAGCTCCAGAACTGATATCCAAGTTAACCTATCCAAAGCAGAATCAGGATTTATAGGTATATTTCTGACCATTAGAGCAGCATTCTTTCCATTAACTGGACTCTCATATATTTTACATCAGTTTTATATCCTTCCTGATATAGTTCCTTATTTTCAGCATTCATCTAAGAAACTCCCACCTCCACCTTGGAGGTAATTCCAGTCCTGCTCAGAGCAGAGCACTGAGTCTTCTGCTGCAGACTGGGATTGATAGCATGAAAAGAGCTACAATGATGCAGCCTTAGAAACAACCATGTCAAGCACTTCTTTGCATAGAGAGTAATTAGCATGAGCTCTCTGCAGTTACCAAAGGAAATCCCCTGCAGGCACCGAGGCTTAGGCAGTTTCTCTTCTGTGTGGCCTGTAGCAGGTTTGAGCTCCTATTAATTAAACCCCATGAGGGCTCAGTGGCCAGCCTTGCGTACATGCACATGCACACACAGACACAGCACTACCAACCTGGTCCCCTGTGCCTCTTCTCCATCCAGATGTAGCAGTTGTTCTGAGCTACCCCAGTTTGCGAGTCCAGGAAGGGAAGGCGGACGCTTCGCTCGGCACAGAGCCGAGAGTTGTAGCTGCGACAGTGCTCAATTGCTTCTTTATAGAACTGGTCCCCGAGTCTGCCAAAAGAGACAGGGCAGACAGTGAGAATGATTGTGCTGCCCCTTCCAACAAGAGTTGAAAAAGGGGATGTGAGGTTGGTTTGAAAATGGAGAAAACAGAAAAACTTTGCCTGGACAGACGCAAATGTTGGTGACATGAGTCACTGATGAAGCAGATCATGCAGAAAGTGATGTCAAATTCATCAAAAGATCAGACTGTCAAGAACAAGACACAAATCTTTTCAGTAGCAGCATGGCTACTGAATGAGCAAATGATGCAATCACACTGGCCTATGACCCTGCGTCAGGCTCATGTACACCATAGTGAACTCATTTGATAGTTTCTCTTCCCCTGTAGTTTGTCCAGCCAAATCAGGAAACCAATCATTTCAATCCCATATTACAGCAACTACTGCAGTATGTTTTAGGCAACCAGAAAGACAGCCAAGTTTAGAAGAACTTCGCTCCAGCATTTCTGGTGTCAAAGAGCCCATAAAAACAAAGACCAGAGTTCTCTTATTGTGTGCTTCTGAGGCATGAAAACACACCCCTTAATAACTAGAGCCATATCTACAACGGTCAGACTGGATATTTTGTCATAAGTCTTCCAGAGTTTTCCACAGTGAAGCCTGAGGTGCTAGGAGCAGCAGGCTATAGCAGCGACCAGTCAGATCCAGCATGGCAAATGTTGCTTTTCTCTGGAGCCCAGTGGGGATAACAGTTCTAAAGACAATGTCACTTACTTCATAAATAACTGTTTGTTCAAAAATTCTGTAGAATCTTCATCTTCCCTTGAGATAGGTTTAAAAACTCTGCCTGCTGGAGATTAC
This sequence comes from Donacobius atricapilla, assembly GCA_013397315.1. Lineage (NCBI taxonomy): Eukaryota > Metazoa > Chordata > Aves > Passeriformes > Mimidae > Donacobius > Donacobius atricapilla. The sequence continues at coordinate 63,704 of WBMY01008978.1, forward strand.
CAAAATCCTCCCTCCAAATTTTTCTAAACAGGGAAAAGCATCAAAGTGAAGCTACCCTGAGGACACAAAGCAGCTGTCATGCTGGAGCATTGCAAAGTAGGTGGGCCACACTGCTGAACCTCATTCTTGATCTATTGTCAAGGTGAAATTCACTCGTGACACGAATAGCTAGGAAAACTACCTGTTAGGGGTAAGTTCATTAAAAAACAGGAACAGAGTGATAGATGGCATAACTTGCTCTGACTCCCATATTCATTAGTGTGCAGAAGGAGTATAGCAGATACAAGTGAGCCAAAGGGATGCATGCACAGAGATAAAAGGAGCTCCCTTTGCTGTTGTATTACTTGTTTTCCCCACTGTCCTCTTCCATAGGCACAACTGGCATTTTCAAATTTTGCACACCTCTAAATGTCAAATCAGTGCAGATTGCTCTGTTTTACCATCTGTATCGTTTTTGTGACACACCTTTTAAGTGACTCCTCAGTTGTATCCTATGCTTTACATGGGAGTCAAGCTCTTTTCGTCTTGGCTATACTGGACCAATATCCTATCACTGACAGGGGCCAAAAGCAGAAGCTTAGGGAAGAGCACAAATACAGCAAATACTAAGGGAGGCACCTCAAGTTCCCCTTTCTCAACTCTGATGATCAGAACTTAATTTACCCAAGTCTCAGGTTATCTAGTGATGAGGAGATCAGAACATTCTTTGGCTACAGAGACTTCCTAAGGGTTTTTCAGCAGTTTTGTGCAGCAATGAACGTCTGTGTAAACATGGTCCCTCTCAGACTTGTCCTCCCCCGCTGACCACCAGCTCCTGGGCAGCTGCCAGTGCAGGGGTATTTGGAGGGCAGCTGAAGGAGAGAGCTCTCGGGGCTGGGCAAGTGAGTGGAGGGTAAAGCCATGGGCAGAGCGAGTACAGCAGGATCCCTCCGGACACTGAATCCCCTGCAATGACCTCAAACGCCCTTTTCCGTAAAAGGCAAGGGGGGAAGGGAAGGGGAGCAGGGGAGAAAGGAAAAGATAAGCTGCTCTACTATACAAAGAATGTGACTAGGAAGAAATGAAATCTTATTAAAAGCTGTAATTAAAGTTGTACACTTGTGTAATCAAAGTCAGTAACAAGGAGACCCCAGTTGATCAAAGATTAACAGCTCTTTGCACAAACACTTGAGCTTCCTCAGAGCTATGTCAGATTCCTTCTATATTAAACCAGGGATATTCTCTAACTCTAAGGTGAATGCAGGAAAAAAAAGCATAGTTGTGTGACAAAAAATTGCTACCACTGCATAAGCCTTCCTTATGTCAAAAATCACTTCAGTCATTAGAATATGTGCACCACAAAGCATCTGTATTAACAAAAACAGTACATCTCAGCAACCCAGACATAGCATCTGACTGGAGATTGCTTCAGTTTTCACCTTTCTCTAAGACTGAAAATAACTATAAGTCATCAGATGTAAAATATTTGACTTTAAATCACACTATCAAGTAGAGTGAATTTGAGATTTTTCTAAGAGGGAGAAAAGAGGGTTTGAGATCCTAATTGCAGAGAAGCAACCAAGCTAATGGGTCAAATTCACTCTTGACAAAATCTTGCAGTCTAGCTGTTTCATTACATTTATTTCAAAGATTTTAAATATGCTTTTTTGCCTTAAAGAAAAATAACAATTTAGAAGTATTCAGTCATCTCCATATTTTAAGAACACTAGCCTTGGCTCCACTACAGCAAGCAGGATTAAAAAAATGCGGTTCCCTAAGTATTCACTGGAAAGATATTCAGATACTGAGACCTTGAGGAATTGCCCTGGCCTTAATTATAAATGGATTTTTTTTTTTTGAAGTGACAAATAATCAAATATAGGAAAGTAAAGAAATGGTATTTCCTTATGGCACTCATATGTCAGTGCTAAACAGCTTCCTTGAAATTACTTTTGAGTGCCTAGTCGTTTTGTTTTACCATTAGTCTTTATTGGAGGGACTCTGACTCATTCCAAACTTCGGGTAGGTTTTTTTTTAAAACAACTTCAAACTTATTTTTTCTTTTTTTTGTGCTATATATCTAAACACAGCATGTTTTATCTTATGCAGGGAAAAAACAGAAAGAATATTAAGATCAGGTCAAAAAAAGAGAAGTACGGTCCTATTGTGTTCCTCATTTCAGAGTCAGGGAGGTGGGACAAATCCCAGCCCCCCCAGGAGGTTTACAATGGAGCTGGAGAACTGACAAGGATGAGAATAAGACTGGAAAGCACATGAGCTCAAATGAAACTCAAACAGATCCATTGAGTTTGAGCAAGTGAGATACAAGAAGAGAAAAAAATTAATATTATAGAGTGTATCATATGTCAGAAAAAAAGATTAATTACCTGTTACATGCTTCATAGTTTTCCCAAACTGTGTTGCTATGGAAGACCTCCACTTCAACTCCTGAAAAACTATCTGTAAAAACTATGGGGAATTTCCTCATTATTTTTATGAAAAGTATGTATGAGTCAGTGCTGTGCTGTGACTGACTGCAAGGGTCAATTCATCCCTTTGGACAGGGGAATTAAAGGTCACACAGACTTGTCTAGATTGATATTAATGACACAAAATCATCAGCATATGTGCGGATTTTAAAGATGCTGGGAAAAAGAAAGCAAGGAGCAGATATGAACAACTGCTGGACAAGGAAGGCAAATCACACACTGAAGGCAGCACAACTGGAAATACAGAATACTGTTGTCAGCACACTGTGAAAAACACACAGCCCTTCAGTACAGAGCCCCAGGTGAAACCCCAGATGTTTGGGACAGGCGTGCCAGTGACACTGCTGGCACACACATAGGCTTTGCTCTTTCATACCAACCCATGCACTCTACAATAACCCGGTTCTGGCTGACTAATAAAAGCTCCCAGACCTGGAAAAGAGCAACCTATGCTATTGCATACTCCTGCAAAGCTGCATAGGAGGGGTAAATGTTTAGTAGAGGTTAGGGGCTCTTTATTGGTGAAAAAAGTGGGACTGAAACTAAACAGGCTGAGAGCAGTGGAAGCTCTGTGTGAATGGGAAGGCGAGCACCCTGAAAGCACCAGCAGCCCTGTGGGTGCTGGGACAAAGATGTGAGCCTGGTGCAATTCTGTGCAGCCTTGCAAGTAGTCACTGCCATGACAGCAAGCACCAGCATGGAAAATCAGACTCTGTGACTTCCTTGAGGTCGCTGTTCTTTTAAGTGTTAAGAAACTGAGGTTTTCTATCATGGAATCAGGTCAGCTAATAACAAAGTCAGGGAAGCAGGATTCTTCCCTTCCCTCCATCTTTGCCTGCTAGCTCTAACTAGACCATAAGGTTTCTGAGCAGACTCCAACTTACTATTTCTCTGTATAATACCGAGTGCCATGACTGTGCTGTCTTGCTGTCTAAGCATGCCTTCAACAAGAAAAAAAAAAAAAATAGAACTTGCCTGTCTTATAAACCCATAAATTAGCAACAAGGACCAAGAGCCTGACTTCACTCCAGATGTTCAAGATGTTTCTGTGCTGACAAGGGATCCTGATGGGCCCTGAAAGCAGCAGAGCAGCTCTCCACCACTACTTCACAGTCCATCCTGCAAAGTCACATATTTTTGAGTGCACTTACACCTCTTACAACAGCTACAAAATAGGCAGAATCCGGCATGTCCCTCCTGCAGTACCTAACACAATTCAGGTTAGTACCCAGAGAAAGTGAGCGCTCTCTGAAGACCTATAATCAGCTGTGCTCAACAATGATTACAGGTCCACATCACCCCAGGAAAACTTGTATAACAACCAGTCTTCCTTAAGTGCAGTTCTTAAATTTCCACCAGATACCTCTGAGTATGAATCCAGATTGTATTCAGTTCTTGAGGCCAGGCCTCTTTCTAGCCATTTCCCTCTAAACCCATGCTCACTACATGACCAGGCAAGTAAAAACCTGACAGCACAGGAAGAAATGACTAGTCGTGTAACAAACTTTTCCTTCCACAGTTTGCAGTGGTCCTCAGCCACAATCAAAAATATGGGCCTTGCTTTCCTTAAGACCATGGAGTTTTTGTTTACTATACATTTAGCCTCTAGTCTTACCTCTTAGATCATTTGACACTGTGAGGAACAGCAAGGACAACCAAAAAAGACCTTTTAAATCGGAACTTTCTTTTCAGCAGCACTACCATCCAGTTTCAAACTGAGATCTGAGAAAGGGTATGAGAGAAGTGATGCAATGCAACTTCAAAAGATACTTTTTACTCTCCTGTTGAAGACATTAATGAATGAGTTTGGAAATAAAGCACCAGTGAGGTCTTAGGCCTTCTCACAAAGTTGAACAGGGACTAAGAAATCATGCAGGCACTACCTGAGTTATCAGTTGCCTGCTACACTGGAGACCATCTTGCACAACTACGTGTCTTGGCAAGTGTTAAGAGAACTTCACTGAGCTGGCTATTCCTTTCCAGCAGACCCCACGAGGCCCCTGACAGGCGGCTGTTCCTTTTCTCTATGACCTGTGACACAAAGAATGCCACAGGGCTCAATTCTTCAGCCACTTCTGTTTAATGCCTATGCAAAACCTTCAGGGAATATGATGAAGTATCTGGGCAGCAATGCCAGCCATTACATTCATGACATGCAGCTTTATGTATCTTTTTCCCCTTCATGCTGACAGCACTCTCCCAAATCTTGCAGTGTTGAAAGCAAGGGTAGCATAGCTGGCAGAGGCTGAAGTCAGAAGAGATTAGAATGAGGCTGTCTGGAAGTGGGAAGCATTACAAACTATGCACTAACACTATTAATGTGGACAATCTTACAGACACAGTCACCAAAAGGACCTTCCTTTCCCTCTCCAGTCAGCATAATTCTCTTCTCGAGCTGCGGCATGGCCTTGCTCATGTGTGTTTCTCCCATCTGGACTGGCCTACTCGGACTCTCTACCTCAGGCTAGACAAGCAACAAAGACAGAGCTAGTTGCAAAACTGTGGTACTTACCCTATCACAAAGCAAACCAAAGAAGTCCGTAGTCCCCTACCTGTCCTCATGCCTTTTCCTCACTGTCTCTGAAACACCACTGATTTTCATGAAGGGCACAGTGGACTAAGTTCAAGCTGCTTGAATGTCTGCTTCTCCTTTCTATACCCAGATGCACCTGGAAACCTGAGTCCAGTATCATCAGGCTCCTGTAACATCTTCAGACAGCAGACCCTCAGCTCCAGAGCATCTTCCCAGAAGAGATAAAGCATTCTGCTTTGCTCATCCTCACATTACGTTGCAAGATGCTAACATAACATTCATCAAAAGATCCAAGCAAAAGTAAATATGACATATTCAAGAGTGTCAGACCACTATTGTGCATTAAACAACAAAGGGCTGGCTAGGCTCCTCCTTTGGCTGCACTCCCTGGAATTTCTAGTTCATAGGCAGTGCCTAATTGCTACAAGCAACACACCCTTTGCAACTGCGTAAAGGTAGGACATGGAGATTCAAGATTCAATAGAGAACAACTTTCCTGGTGTTAGGTGAAGCATAACAGACTGCTCAAAATCCTACCACAAACTCTAATGCCAAGCCAGAAAGTGCAGGAATGTGCAGACTCAGTTTTCTCATAGTGGTCCGTTGCATCTGTCCCTGCACAACATTTTCTAATGATGTAAGGGGTGTGAATGTGAGCAAAAGCAAAACAGGATTTCCAGATGTGCTACAGAATGACTCAAACTTTCTGGGCTCTCAATTTTTTAACATAAACTTGGCAGCCTCCTAAACACATATCTACACTCTCCAAGAGCCAGAGTCATTGAGACAGCTATTTCATTCCTATACATACTGAGTAATTTCACCTGATGGATAACAGGAAGACTGTGTAACTTTCCCCAGCCTGGGAAACAATGTCAGAGAAACAATGGCTAGCAGGACTCTTTTGGTAATAGGTAGACTACACAAATCAGACCACAAAACAGTATACAAAGCAGACAGTGTTGCTGGAGCAGCAATGATCCAAGTGTAAAGAAAAGACTTGCCAGGAGAGTTAACACCTTTCATTGGAAGAACTCATGCAGACAGGTCAAAACAGACAAGCTTCTAGCACTTGTTCACTACTCTGTGGCAGGTGCAGAGACTGTATGTGGTTCAAGGGATTAGGAGCCATCAGAGAGCTGATGACGAGTTCCTGAGTCAGCACTGGCACAGCACAGACATTACAGCAGTCAAGAAGATGCCCTGAGCTACAAGTCTAGGCTGAACCCCAAATCAGTGTGAAAGCAATGTGAGGTTTTTTAGCACCCTCCTCCAAGCACTCAGCAATAGCATTCTATGTAGAAGGGCGAAGAAATCCCTTTTTACAGGTATTCACCAGAAGCCTTCCCCTGATGGGCTGGAAATCCCTGCTGGCTACTTGTGGCCAGAATCAACAGGGTACTCAGGACTTGAATCAAGGTGTGATGCTGATTCGTAACAGAGAGTGTGGCCTCGCAGAGTGAGCTACATTCACTGCTCTGGAAACAGGCTTAGGCTGTAATTTAATCCACTGTGAAACTACAGGTATCATCTCATGCAAAAAGTCTGTCTTTGAAAAAAAATGACAAAAGGTAGGCTTAACTTACAATTTGAGGAAAATTGATCTGATTAGCCCCATCACAGGTATTGTAGAAGTATGAGAGCTCTGCTGGCATTTCCATTTAAAGAAAAGAAACAGCAGCACAAGTTAATGCTGCCAAGAAGAGTGTGGTACATGATGGTATCTTGCTGACAAAAATCTGGCTTTCAGGGTAAAGAGCTGCAGCCATCTTTATGCAGGAATAAGGATTGGAACTAGAGGTGCTCCACTTCTGCAGCTGTGCATGACCCTGCTCAGGGTCATAGGCCTGCAGCCATATACCCAGTCCTCAAAGCCAGAAAAAGTGGGATCATTCTGCCCATCTCACTCAGCTGTTAACATGCAGAGTTGTTGGCTGAATACAAGAGGTATCTGTGTATGGTACAAGCTGATGTGTACTTATAAAATTAGGTATTTCAGAAGATTAAGTTATCAACCCCATTCAAATACACTGGACTGTGAGCAATTATACTACAGTGCATATGGTAATTTGTCCACATCTTCTTTTACTTCACTTTCATTTCCATGAAGAGGCATCAGCAGCAGTTTCCATGTCATACATCAGGCTACCTAAGTTGTTTCCAGACACAGATATTGCATACAATCTCTATTAGACTCAGCACAGTGACCAATTAGGTTAATCTCAGAGGCAGACTCCTTGGGGATATCTCAGAGCATCTATTCTTTCTCAGGCCAGAGTTTCTGTTTTAAAGAGATGCAGCATCATCCAATTAAATGAACAACAGGTGTGAAAGGTAATAACCTAGACCTCTTTTGTGTCTGAAGACAGCACTCAGAATTCAGCTTGGTCCTAACCTCCCCTAAAAGGTCAAAAATTCTCTCCAATTACTAAAGGAATGAACTCATGAAAACTTCAGCAACAATATTAGATTGGACATGACAACATCTAAGGGATTTCTTTATATATATTTTTAGAAAAGTGTCAAGCTGCTGGGGCTTGGGGTCACCAGAATTCTGTTTGGCTTAGTGCAACAATAGTCTAATGGGCCAGATGTAGTCAAAGACAAAGTCTATCCACTCAGCTCCCATGGTTCTGATTTCCCACAGTGATCCTATCTTCTGCATTCCTGGTAAAAACCATAATCCATCACCCAAGCTGGCACCAGGAAGACAGCAAACCAGACTTCTACAAATTACTCTGCTGTGACTTCCTTTGTAGCTTTAACAGTTCCCCTGCAGAACACGGGTAACACCCTACACTTACCTCAATAATAAATCGTGTGCATTACTTCAGGCACTGTCTGTACTAAAAAGATGCTCAGATCATGAACAGAAATCCTCTCCTAGCTCTAGCTGTGCCAGCTAAAAATATCACCCATTCCCTCCTACCCTGCTGCTTTTCATTGCTTGTCTCCTAGAGCTTACTGCTCCCACACCTCCTGCCAGTGGCAATATTTGCGTGAGCGCTCCCTGACTCAGTTCAAGCAAGGCCATTCGATCTGTTCGAGCCAACCCAGCTGACATTGCCTGGAAGAGCTGAGGGCAAGCTCACAAAACGCTTTCTTGCCACCAGAGGTATCTCCAGCAGTACAACCAGCTTGGGTTAGTCTTCAAGTGGCACACTTCTTTGTTTGCAATGGGAAAAAGTCTGTCCACACCATCGGTGGTGACAGCTAAGTCACTCAGCCAGCACAGCCCTCTTGGGAGACACAGCAAATGCAAATGGAAGTTGTTCCCTACCACTTCAGTTACATCATTGTCCCAAATGACATCAGCTAAGCTGACAAGAGCATTCCTTTTCGTGTGTCTCTAAGTATCACATCTTTCATGAAGCTGCATATCTCCGCCAGAGCTGAACAGGCAGTGAGATGCCAGGAAAGACCATGTGGGTTTTGCCCCATGCTTTAAGCCACATCAGAGTCCCAGCTGTCCAAGCTCTATAGCATGGTCCTGGTCTGAATCACATCTCTTAGCCCTCTGGGAAGTTCTCAGGCTGGGATTTCCCCTACACCTTGTGCAGTTATTTAGTAGACAAATATACAATGCCATTCAATCCAGGTGGTAGAATTTAAAGGAGTTTAAAATAAACATGCAAGTAGAAGAGTAGTACAAACGTTCCTAAATTGAATGCTAGCTTCTCCACTACACTGAACTGTTATTACATCAATATTTTAGGTACTTCCTGTCCTTTGACTAGAAAGAGTTAGTAAGCTCACATTTTTCTGCTGACTTGTATCTTTTGTAGGAACCTTGTATCTCCCACTGCAAAGGAAATGCCACTCCAAGAAACAATCATTCTTGCACAGGTGAAAATGGTCACACAAGTAGCAAAGCAGAGATTTATATAGATCTAACATAAGACCACATAATTATTAGAGTTTACTTCACCTCTGAGGTCAGTCTCGGGGAAAAAAATCAGCTAGAGCCAACACTTTGAAGTTACAAATCTTGAATGGGTAGCACTTCCATATCCTTGGTCACGATCTGTGTGTGACAAACTGAATACCCATGTAAGAAAACACTAAAATCTACTGTAACCAGTCAATAATTATCAAAACAGGAAATCATATTTTCTGTTCTCTATCAAGTCATCTCATGTCTAGATAACTAAAGTTATATTTCTTTGAGTTATTATTTCTCTTAAATACACAGAAACAATCATTCTGTTACTTGTATAAATCTACTGGCCTTGGCAGACATACAGCAGGGATATACTTGACTCATGCTACATAGGGGAATTCCCAAGATAACTGTGAATTAGATTTCCTTTTCTCACCTCCTTCTCCCAGCTCTACCCACAAATGGAAGTAGGGCAGATTACAGTCATTCCTCTGCTGAAGTATCATTATTACTTCTCAAAAAGTAACAATAAAAATTGTAAGAGGTGAAACAGATGCATCCAACACATCATCTCACAGCTCCCCCAGCATAAAGAATGCCCTGTATTAAGAGCACACTGGAACTAATTCAAAGGTCTAGGCACAGAATCTTCTGCACCTGGAGTACATCCCATGGGAGCAGAGCAAACCATCATTGCAAATACTAACATATAACTCTGAGGAGTGATGTTTCCAGCACCTGTGCCCTGGTTTCTGTGGATACTTATGCAGCACCCAAGAGGAACTCTTTAATAAAGTCAAGAAATTTACTTGCTACAACCAGCTTTCAGAAACTCAAATATCTGATGACTGTTCCCATACAAATGGACTTTCCTTGCACCTCTCTTTCTTCTGTCTTGCTTCCTGTTCTCAACACCATCTTAATTCAAGTATCAGATTGAGGTGGTTATTACTGTAGAACAGTTAAATTAAATAGAAAAGCTTTGTAATTCACTTAACAATTAGCAAGGCCTGCAATACTGTTTTGCTGCAATTATCACTGCAAAATAAAAATCCTTTCTTCTGCTCAAATAACTTACCCTTTTGGCAAGTCTGAAAGACTCCAGTTGTTTAATGCATATCCCCATCATGCGAGGGCAGACCTCAGATTCACTTTTGGCCCCGTGTGTTGACTGAGGTCTTCAAACACTTGTGATGAAACCCTGCATGTGACCAAGCATCAGGTCCCAGTTCAGCACAGCACATTATTGAGTGTGCAAGTCCCCTTCAATTCAAAGTTAGGCAGATACTTGAATGTCTTGCTGAACAGAGATGGCAGCTGAGCAGAGAGCACATGCTTCAGTGCACTTTTAGAATGAGGTCTTAGAAGCAGATACACGTGGGCAAGGCTGTTCAGGTCAGTTTATCATGTTTTCCCAGCTGGAACTAGCCAGAGCTAACACATTGGTTCCATTTTCTTTCTGTATGTAATACACTGCAGTAGTTAAAGCTGCAGGTCACAAAAGTGTAATCTAGGGATCATGAGACAGTCATTAATCAATCAACCAGTGGAAATAGGAGCTGGGTAGATATCATTATCTCTACATTACAGATGAGACACAGAGAGTTTGCATAACAAAGCCATAGAGAAATAGAAGTCACTTTTTTTATTTCCCAGTTTTGCTCCATCTTTTCCTCTAAAATTTGTTTTCTCACTCTGCAAGGCTTCCTTCCCAGACTGCTATCCAGCAATTTTCTTGGTTCAGAGACAAAGCTGACACCATGTCACAATGAAAGCTAGTTGAAGCTCTCCTATACAAAAATCTGTTAGAGAAATACAAAAGTAACCTTTCTCTTTTTTTCAGATATCCTGTAAAAGCCACCTGAACACTGCAGTGACAATAACAATGACAAGCAAAGACAACGACTAAACAAGAGTTTGGGCATGGAACTAAACTGCATACAGAGTCTCCACTTGCCTGCACCCCAATTAGTACAGAATGGAGACAAGCATCACAGCTGTCCATAAACAGGACAAGAAAAAGATTGACAAGTAACTGAAAGGAAAAGAACTGCAGAAGTCAACTGTCAGAGCAAGGAGAGGTTACAGAAAAAGAGAGAGAGAGAGGTTAGCCCGTTGCCCTGGAGTAATGGCTAGCCTTTAACACATGGCCTCTGCTCCTGTCAGTATTTCTTCTTGGACAGGTTATCTCAGGAATTTATGCTTTCCAATAATTACCTTTCAGAGGGCTCTCACTTATCTTGCAAGAGGAATCCAACAGTAACCTGACCTGCATTGCTCATGCAATCACCATCCACCCCCTCTAACCTTACATCCCATCTCTCAAAGCAAAAGCAAGCAGCTCTTCCCAGACTTCCAGTGCTGCATCAGCAGCAGTTGATAAAATTGCTGGGCAAAGTTGATAAAAATGAGAGTTTTAATGCTTAATGTTACATAAACATAAACGAGCTAGCAGGCAAAAGCAGTAAAATATTACCAGCAGGTTAAAATACCCTGTGTGGCAACATTATATTATCCAGAACCCAAGATGAAGAGTAGCCTTGCACCACCATAAGAGGCATTTTTACCTGAGGGTAAGTTTTATTATTTTACTGCAGCAGATCTCAGAGCCAGTCAGCATTGGCTTTAATAAATTTTGGGATGCACAGGGCCCTCTAATTAAGCTCTCTTCCTGTTACCCTTCCAATCTACCTTTCCGCCACTATGTGAATTGCTTTTCTTCTTAAAATATCAATGCCAAAGGGAAGCTTTTGCTTTTGGCTTTCACTCCAGAGCCATTTCAGATGAACTTGTCTATCTTTGCTAAAGTATATGTTATTACACTCAGTTTAATTATGTTCCCATTCATGCTCTGATTAAGGCCCTCTCAGGTTGGCTTTCTGTGTAAGAGACTCCATTACATCCAGTATAAGCTGATGGAAACCAATTTGTTCCCATTACCACAGCTAGAACAAGGAGAAGGATTCCTATTTTCTGTTTTGGATTTAATGAGATCTCTCTTCAGTCAGTTAGAAGTGATAAGGAAATACTTCATTACCAAGTTCTGAGAAAATATCAGGCCTGATACAAGAAGTAAAAAGTCATATAACATTCATCATGGAACCCTGTTATCAGTCCAAAAGATATGGTCAGGGCACATAAACCATTAAATCTCTGTTGCAGAGTGGGTTTCTCTCAATGGGCTTGCAGCCACTTAGGGCAGGAACCCAGAGGAATATCTCTTTCTTTTTCCTACACTGGCTACCCAACTGACTTCAGCCCAGAATAATGTCTATGCCTCACTCCAGCTGAATTATTTTAAAGGAGTCACGTATTGCATTCAGACCCATGAGAAATTTGGACAAATGCACACACTCTCCCAGGCATTCCCATACTCTCATAGGAACAGGATGGCACCACAAGAAAGAGTTTGATGTAGGGAGAGCATAAGAGGGGAGGGCAAGAGAAAGCTGCTGTTCCCTCGTTAAACTTCAATAGGTGCCTAGGCCCTGCAATGCTGCATTACAGTTTGGATTTATGTTCCCCAATTAACAGAATTCACCGCATAAAGTTTTCTCTTTTTGTTTTAAAGGGGGAGGAAGAGGAGAAAAAACACATTCCAACCACTTGGCACAGCAAACTTCCCCAGCTATCCTCTGAGAACAAAAAGGGAGGGGAAAAAAAAAAGGCCTGTCACCACACAATTTAAAATAACCCATCTTTACTGGCTCCACTGTGTCTCAGGGGTAGATGCAAGTCTTAGCCCCCACCCTTTAGGGCTGCAGGCCCAAAACACTTGACATTCATCGGGAGAAGCAAAACAGCTCCAAGGCAATGGGAGGGGGAAGGGAACAGTGTCTCCATGGGCAGGAGTTGAGAAGGGAAGCAAAATAAAGGATCTGCAAAAAGGTCACATATAAGGAGGGTATGGAAGTCTTCTTCCAGGGACTATCATGCATAGATGAATCCTCTTGGTGTAGTTACTACTGAGGGCAAAGCAGGCAGGTAAATGCCCTCTGTGGGGTGACCTCCTTTGTGGTTAGCTTGGGAACTGTGATTATTTGATAGCAGCACTGTTGTCTGTATCACTTGAACAGCAGAATGATGATCTCCTTTCTCTCCAAAGTGTCCCCTCTTCTCCCCAAAGAGAATCACAAGCCAAATGCATGGAACACTAAAAAAATCTCATCTTCTTTAGTGAGGGTTATGAAAGAAAAGCCCTTGAGATCCTCTTTGGAGTTTTAGTGTAACATACATTCATCACTTACACACTAAATTTTTTTCAGCATAAAAACTAGGAGACAGTACCACATGACTCAGTGAAACACAGGACACTTTTTGCAGAAAATGGAAAACAATCTAAGGGATTACAGAGCTCAGCCTGAGTTCCTGCAAACATCACATCTGAGTTCTGAAGGAATCAGTAGCTTAATCAGAGCCTCTGCTCAACAAACAAGCAGGCTAAGGCAAGATTTCAAAGAACTAGCCATTTTTCTTTACTCTGATGTAGTCTAAGAGAGAAGCACAAAGATGGAGAGATGGAAAGCAACTCTTCTCTGCAGCAGTCAGGAAGAAAACACAATTGCAGAGCTGTACAACCTAATCATGGTGTGACAGTGCACTAAAGCACCTGCTCACAGCTTAACCATCAACATGCAACAATGATGGCAAAGCGTCAGTCACAGCATGGCATCGGGCACCACACCCTGGTGATCACATCGCTCCCTCTCAGCCCATTCAAGAAACAAACTTTTCAGGTTTGACTATCACTGATCTACAGCATTGCCTATACACAGATTGCATATATTTATAAATTCTTTACTGCCACTTGGATTCTTGGGTATAAGGCTGCCATGAATGACTTTTGAGTACTTTACTTAAGAGGAGCTATAGGAACACACATGTGGGTTTTGAATACAAAGAATGCCTGGTGTTCATTTGACATTTTATGTGTTGAGATACAACTCTTCCAAGTTGTTCTTGTTGTGGGGGTAATGCAGAGCTGGGGAAATCCCCTAACTTGATTTTCATGTGACTTCTTGCCAGAGAGAAGTTCAATTATAAGAAAATGATACACTTACATGAATGATAAGTTCATGGCTTTCTCTTTTCTCTCTTCCTTTTGGTCTAGCAAGCCAGGAGACTGAAGGAAAGGGTGCAAGTCCAAGTGCAGAGCACACACTAAACTAAAGCAAACTTTCAGTATGAAGCCAGCTGATAAACAGCTGGCATCTGTGTCTTCAGCCAGTGGAATCTTAAATTATGTCTGTTCCTACTAAGTTGCTCCTACTCCATTTTACCCTTCATAAGCTTGTCCATCAGCTAATGAAGTCTCTCAGTTTTGTCTGGTGTATCCAAAAGTGGAGAAACAGCTGGAAACATCTGCAGCATCTGGAAAGCATCTGTGGCCAAAATTCCTAGAGGATTTTGAGGTGATAACTGGTATGGCTATAATTTACTACAGGATGACATGGTTTCAAGATTGTTTTTAATATCCCAAATCTGACACTTTACAGAGCCTTTATGTTGTATGCTTGTGCTTAGGTTTGTTTGATCTCGATTTTCTGTTAATTCTGCCAACTTAAAGGAGATAGTCTTGATAAAATACTGAAGAAGAATCCCAGAACACCTGGTTCTACAGAAAGAAGAGGCCTATGTTCTAGCAATATCCACCTTCTAGAGAGTTGTTAGTGCTCCAAAAACGGCAGTAAAAATATAGCTTGTCTCTGCAATTATCTGCTTCCTTCAGGGTTGCATGTTCTATAGTCACTTGAGGAACATGTTTATGTAATGTCCTGAAGGACCAAATGGCTACTGCAGTAATATTGTTCCATGTAATTGCAGCTGTCGGGACATTTGAATAGAGGAACAGTACAAAAATTTTTTAAAAGGTGGAAGCCGAAAAAATACAACTTGCTTTTGTAGAGCATTTAATATTGTAACAACAGGTAAATTATGACAAACCACAATTCACCTTCAGTCTGGGTTTAGGCCTGAATCTATACTTCAGAAACATCATTTTCCCATGGCACTGTACATTTGGTTGCCATTAAAGCTTGCATAGACTGAGAACTCTGTTTTGATTTCTCCTAGATTTACACTTACTTTACCAAGGTAAAAAGCTGCACAAGATGGAAGAAGAATGAGGCCATAGCACTGGTGTTGGTATTTGCCTATGTACTGAGGGATTTGTTCAAAGACTGTGAGGTTGAAAAGACAGGTATCAAATCAAATCAGTCCAGTGGGGAAACTTTTAATCATGGCTCCCACTGAACAAAACAGTAATACCATTGGGAATGACACATTTGAATAAGTAAGGAAAGATGGCAAGAAAAGACTGAAAAGGGAGCAGTAAATGGAACAGCACACAGCAGGGACTGTGTGTCTTTGAACAACAAAGGACTGGAAATTACAAACTGAAAAATGGAGCCCAGTCTCTACCAACCCCACAAAATAATGTACAAGGCATTTAGCACACAAAGGTCCACAAAACCAGGGTACATAATCCCAGTATTCTAAAAACACATAAGATCTATAGTAAAAAAAAAAATTACCAGGTGCCACAAGTCCTATAACCTGCACAAGGAAGACAAAACTAGCATCACCAGTGTTATAAGGCATGCAAAATTCCAAGGAATTTGTGAGGCAAATGTGCTTAGATTGTGTCAGGAGGTGATCTACATCCCATGCTACAGAAAAAAGCAAAGAAGGAGACCAAGAAGACAATAGATGACAAAGTACCTCTAGGACTGTGGACTTATCCAATCCATCCTTCTTTTCATATCACAGCGCATACAAGGGATGATCAGACGTAAATATATATATATAAAGGCCAATTCCAAATGATAAAGCTGAACCATCATGGTAGAGGGAGGTAGGAAAAGTTGGGTCTGATACAATTCCACATCTGCCCAGATTTGGAAGCTTTACAATGTAGTATTTGATTGGATCTTTACCAATAGGTTCCATCTTAAACTTAAGATTCAGGAACATCTGTTTTAACAGAAAAGTAGGCAGGAAAGAGACTAAGTCCAAGTTCAAGAAGCTTAGCCCCTGACCTATGGGAAATAGGCCTTTCTTTATCCTGATATTCCCACCTTTCTTCTTATATTCCAGCTATAATCCCTACCTGAAATTTAACAAAATCACAGAATGATTTCTGTTGGAAAGGACCTTAAAGGCAATCTAGTTCCAATGCCTTGCCACGGGCAGGGACACCTTCCACTAAACCAGGTTATTTTCATATTTTCATCTTTCAAGGCAGTAAAGTATTTGCAATACTTCCAAATCAAGCTACTCTAAAAATCATGAGTTGGGTCCTGTTTCTGAACTGGAAGATTATTTTAGTTGTAAATATTTCTAGAGCCAGCAGAGACAGAAATTTTAGCATAAAACTGGAAATTCCATGTAGTCCTCAGTTTCTAGGAGCTGGAGATGCTAAGAAAGCAACATATTTTGAAAGCATTAACAAAATCACTGGCAAATGCCTAGATAAAACCAGAATAATACTAGTATGTTAGACACTAGCACACATCTTAGCAAAACTGGCAATTTGAGTTGAGGGAACCTCTTTCTCTACCAGGAAGGTCTCCTTCAAATAAACCAGCTCTAACTACAGTCTGTTTTTCTCTTATGAAGAAAATGCCCTTCTAGCAGAGGACTGAACCAGTTCCTGTGTACTTCAGAGTGCTCTTGACTTACATCAGTGCAAAAGGAGAATCAGGACACCTTGCACTCTTCTTCCTATAGTTCTGTAACAACAGAGGACATTTTAGAGGGACTGACAGGACTTTTAAAAGGGTATACTGAAGGACACAGTTCAGGCTACTAAAACTAAAGTAATTTATCAATCCAAAGGTAATTCTCATCGTGTAACTTATGCCTTCAAAGACTGCAAAACTTAAAGCTTGCAACCTGTCACGGTCCCTGGAGCTTGATTCTGTGTTGAAGAAACCAGAAAAATAATCCATGGGCAGAGCTTGAGGCAACATCAGGAGTCCTTCCTGTATTTTATTCATTCCACTTTTATTCAGCCATCATACCCCAAAACTTGCTGACAAAGTTGAAGTGTCATGACACAGCAGAAGTCCCATCCCACGTCACCCTCCAATGACTTCCCCACATCTACAGAGTCAAGACTGGATATAAAAATGGCTGCTCTTTTCTGAATAAAAATGGCCTCTCAATTGAGATCACAAACATACCTTTGATCGCCCTTCTTCCTTTCTTGAAATCTCCCAAGTAAAGACTCCTGAAAATATGAGTCACTACAAATAGTAGATCTAACTCTTCCCTATTCTACCCCACAGAAAATCCATTGAATACCACAGGACTAAACAAGGGTGGACTTTGTCCTACCTTTCTGCTATAGATAGCACATTACTGTCACTGAGGGAATAAAATAATCATAAGAGCATAATGATAGCATGTGTTGTGCTAGCTGCTTGCTGTTCTTCACGTGGGGCAATCACTGGCAATTCTCAGGTTTAATCCCTCCCCTTCCCCAACCATGCAGTTGATTACTGCTCTCATTCCCAGTTAAAAATCCTTGATCAGCGTAATGCACATAAAGGAGTCTCTGACCCCAGCTAAGGGAACCACAAGAGATGACATTTGGTTCTTTGAAAGAGGAATAGATAAAAAGGAAAAATGACAGCTGGAGTCAGGAGGAGCTAGTTAGTGGATTGCAGGCCCAGGAGGGTGCAGGGTGGGGGCCCACGAAAGAGAAACAATAAGAGACTGCAGCCAGACTGTTTCCTCTCTTTCCCTAAATCTCCTTTGAGTCTGTAAGAATGACTGTAGCAGATGTCAGGACCCATGGGGATCACTCCTTTCGCTTTCTTATCTCTTAAAAAAAAAAAAAAAGTAACCTAGAAAATAGAAGAAATATTGGAGAAAAAAGAAAAATGAACTAATATCTCTGCTTTGACATGTGGGAATGAATACAAAGGTGAGCACCACCTTGTAATGACCTGTGGTATGTAAATACACTGTAGCCAGCAGGAGGAATTTTTCTGGGTCTGGTCCAACAGCAGCAAACATTTACAGGATCTGACTGGGATTAACCTATGGTTTCCACTTCAGGATACAAAGGGGAAATACAACAAGCAAGCACAAGGCAAGCAGCAGTTGTGAGGAACATCCTTGTGCTTCTCCAACACACACAACACAGGCAGAGCTGGCTTGCAATCACACCTGGCAAGCGCCTTGGTTCTGGGAACATCCCCAGAAAGCACTCAATGTGTGTGTGTGGATGTGTGTGTGCTTCTACCAGGGGGTGTTTCTCACCCTGCAGCACTGAACACAGGAGTTCATCCATTCCTAAAATGTCAGATCTGATCTGGCATTACTCAGGACACCAGACAGAAACCAACAAATATTAGTCAAAGGCATTTTAGGCAAGATTCGCTGCCACTGGTGTAATTCCCTTGAAATCCATGGAATTACACCAGAGAGAAAGAGACTGGCTGCTTAACATTTGTCCCTTGCCAAATTGTACATCTGTGTTGGTTCTTTTGTTTTGGAGACAAAACTCTACAAATTATCATTATGAAAGAGGTTAATTTTTCTTGTAGAAAGATCACATTCTCAAGACGTCCACTTCCATCATCTAAGTCTGTTTTATTCCATTCCACACACCCACAGAGGGACACCATGCTTTTTCAGACTTGCACGTATGTGAAGGTGTACAGACACTGATGATTTTAAACACTTCACAGTAGAAATCACTCCCTGTCACAGAAGAACTTAGAAATGACAATGTTGGATAAGCCTTCAGATCTTTCCAAGATTCATATAAGGCATTTTAAAAGAAACATTCAAGTTGAAACCAATTGTTTTGGCTTTGTGCATCAGGAGCAAGAGAAAGCCCAGGAACTGCAGAAGAGGAGACCAAGTTCTGACCACAGAACACACTTGTGTCCATTTACAGAAGGGAAGCTGCATGCACTCAAGGCACACTAATTGTTAGCAGAGAGATTTTAATCCATATTTTTCCCAAATCTGTAATGCCCTCCTTTATAACAATAGGTTTCAAAAACACAATCATTTGGAGGTTCTCCATTTCATCATTCTGGTAAACCTACTCAAAGAGAAGGAAGTTGTGTGAAGTCCTGAAATAACAAAAATCCAGCCCACTACTGTTATACTTTGATGGGCTAGTCAGGAACCATCCATCCAGAACATTTAGTTGACTCAAAAGTAAAAAGTAGTTTACAGCAAAATACACAGCATCTAATCAAGATGAACATACAGGTTAAAATACATCACCAGCTCTGAATATTACTTATCTTGGAGGTGGCAACAACAGAAAGCATGCGATTGATGACACAGCTTCTCCACCAGTTAGGAACCAATGTTCCTCTCCTGGGCACAACAACCGATATTAACTGGGCTCTTCAGCCTCTCCTTAATATTTCTCAAGCACCCAATAATATCCTTGGCACCTTGTCTAGCAAACACAACGGAAGACCCAGCACCAAAACCACTGCACAATACTCAACAGCAGTCTCCCACACCTGCACCTGGAGGGCAAAGACAAATCCTGTTACAGAAAAACATGTGAGCACTCCAGTCAGGGACCATGTTAGTACATGTTTATGCAGTGCCTTGTGCAGCAGGGCCCAAATGCAGAGTGGAGCCCTTGGTCACAGGATAGGTTTCTTCTTCTCTCTGAATTTAGGAAAAATTATACAAGATAACAAAAGAGACCCAACAAATATGGTTTAGGAAAGAATAATTTATCTGCTTTCTCTATAAACACCAGTAACTCATTACTTGGTTTTCATGTTATTTTCATCTGAAAGGCAAACCTGCTATGATGGGAATGAACTCAGCCAAAACCAAAAAACCAGGGCAGCAGTGTAACTGGGAAAAGAGACCAACAGTCTGAGAAGGGGAAGTACTCAGCATGTACCATGGGAAGGAAAAAAAAAATTAAAATAAAAAAGGCAAGGAAGAACACTAATTAAAGACACAACATGGATGCAGGAGAACACACAAAGATCCCCCCCACCTCACCCTTGCCCATCCGTATGACAGTGCTGCTTTGTGGAACAGAACAATAGGTACATTATACTAACCTATAATTATCCCAAGAAGAATGATAGCAAAGTCAAGGCAATACATGAACATTGGAATATTGGATACAGTCCCATAAGAAGGAAGAGGGTGGAGGAGGAGCTTTAAAAAGAGATTGAAACCTTCCCAGCACAGAACATCAAAGACAAAATTTCACGTCCTCTTCACATTTATTTGGGTTTTTCTTTTATTTGATGTGATGATTTAAACACAGCTCCCTTTTTCATGTATTTTTCAGCTTCTTTATGCTGCAATCGGTTCCCGCACTGTAACATGCCTCCTTCAACAGCATGGTGGATTTGGCATGAGCAGGAGCTCAGCCCAGTGCATGACTGCACCATGTGTACAAGCAGCAGGAGATGAGAACAGTGGATGGAGATGAACGCCAGCTCACGACAAAGAAAGGGGCTGGAGATGCAGTGAATGCATAATCCAGGGTTACCAAGGCATGCAATACCTGTGCTCCCATTCCAGTCAGATAGCATGGTTTGAAATACAGGAAGCAGTGAGGCACAACTCTACACCTGTTTAAAACATGCCACTTGCATTTGTAGAGTTATACAATATCAGGGAAATACTGAAAATAAAGACTTGGAGTTATGTGGGGTTTTTTGCTTCTTCTGTCTGTTAAGAGACAGTATGTTTCATTAGACCCATCCTTGACCCAAAAAGAATGGAGTATCCTATCAATTCTGCAAAATATGAATGTTTCTTCTTGATTTTTCTTTTAATACAATAGTAACTATAACAACCTGGTGTAAACAACTGTGCCACTTGGTCCATGGACAATGAAGGAGTATGCAAAAGAAATAGACAAACATAAACACTTTTTCCTTTGGTCATTCTAGGTGAACTCTGCTCCTCCCTGTAGACATTACTGATTGAGCCCTTGCTTCCTCCAGAGACAATGTCCAATCACTCCAGCACACTGTGTCTCCAAATAATGAGCAAAGATTTTTAGAACAATCCTAAAAACATTGACAACTGCCCCTTGTAGGATGTTGCCGCACGAGTTGTACTCAGCTGCACTCAAGCCGGTGTGCTCCTGGCGAAGGCCTCCTGACTGTATTGTGGTCAGACACACTTCCAAGGAGCTACAGGGTGGTTCTGCACTCTAGCAAGGAAATACCAGTGCAAACAGTCATTAAAGGTATTTACAGCCCTGTAGCGACAGGCTACGTTGCAGGGCAGCTCTCAAGCGCTGTTCCCTAATGGATTCAGACCTCCTTATTGTGCAAGGTTGGAAAGGGGATACAGTAGCACCTACTTGACACGAAGCAGGATGCCTCTGCCCAGCCAGTTGACAGTGTTTAACCTCTGTGGGAAGAGCTCAGAGCGATTGCTGAGTCCACCTAGGCCCAGAATGGGGCAAGCACCAAACTCAGCAGAAACCGTTTGGCCCTGCAGCAGTGCAGGAAACAACCAGCAGTATCTCACCTTTGTGAGAGAAGCTCCTGTGGAGCTAAAAAGGCAAAGGGATCTGGAAGGGACTGTTTGGAGGTGAGGTAAAAGTTCAATTTGCCCTGCTCAAGGGAGGAGCTCCTAGGCTGGAAGTGACTTGGGACTATGTTACTGGCTCTAAAGAAGTGAGGTCCTGTCCTTCAGCTGGGTTGACCATCAGCCCTCTGTCTTTGTTACTGGGGGTCAGCTCCTGAGCCAGCCTACAAGGGGATGTGAGAGTGGGACTGAGCTGAACTTGGCAGGCAGTCAGCAGAACCTGAAAGCAGCTTTTGCAGACCAAAAGCTTCCAGTATTGTAATTTTGGGAAAAGAGTGTATGTGTATGCATTCTCTCTGCATATATTCCACTTGCAGCCCTGTCTGCAGCCACTGCCTGAAAGTCAGATCCCATGCTCAAGAAAATAGGAGCTTATTAAGCATTCTCCCACTCACTTTGCTATTGGGTCCCCAATCCCCTCTCGTTTTTTGCTGCCCCAAACCAGCAGGCAGAGAAATGGAAAATATATGATACATTCCTATGCTCCATCATGCTCCTCACACCAAGCAGACAAAAAGATAGTAACATCTGCAAGAAAGATAAGCCACTCTCTGTCTCCACTCAGCAGAGTGGGAGCCTCTCTGTTCTTGCTAACAGGTGTTAATATAGAAGGGACCAAGAGGTGCTCTCAGTTGCATCACATTAAGAAGAAAAAAATTAGCATCACTCCATTAACATGGGAAGAATAGTTCCTGATGCCATGCTCCTGTAGCTGTGAGCAGAATCTGGCGTACAAGCAATTACGGAAGTGATTTAGAGAATTACAGGAATCACCCAGGACAGCCAAAACAACAGGGCAAAAACACAGCTTCTTTAAAGAGAATGCTAGATAGGGCAGTGCTGACCCTTTTTTTTTTCAGTCTAGAACAGATAACAGCAATAACTACAACCATTTTTATTTGGACACTATGTAATGGAAAACTTACCCTTGCCATTCACACTTCTCTCACTACAGACACCCAGCTGATCTCATAGCCCTCCTCCCTCTGCCACATCCACACATACACAACTTGCTTCTCTGGGCAGAGCAGCAACTCATATTTCATCTGTACCACAGGCTTCATTTGTAACTCTGCCCAGTGAGTGTTGTCAAAAAGCTGGAAAGGATACTGGAATGAAATCTATGCAGCTCTTTGGCCTTCTGAATGATTACAACTATGAAACTTAAACCCGCTAATGTGCTAAGCATTTTCTGGCAAAGCTGGTGGGTTACTACAGTATTTTGGGAGGGGGCAGGACCTTGAAAAGATGTCTTCCTTGGGGAGCAGAAGAAGGAAGGAGACAAAAATGTAGCAAAGTGAATTGTTCAGCAGTCTGATAGTCAACAAACTCCTCAAACTTGCAGTAACAAGGGTTACATTTCAAAGATCCAGAAACAGCTTCCCAGGACAGAAATAAACTTGTGTTTTCCCGCCAGGTGGATACACAGCACTGCCTTTTGATGAATGTCTTTTGATTTTCTAGAAGTAGTAATTCCCTTCCTCTTGCCCTGTTCTGACTTTAGTCAAAGCAATGTCTTGTAGGTTTATTTTCATGCTTTCCATTTTTTTCATCAGAAATCATTCTATCTTTACATCCTTTTTTAACTTAAATCAGATGAGAGCCTGAGAGGAAGCCAGCCCAGAAGCACCACGGACTTTGTTATGTGGAAAACCTGGTCTGGAAGTGCTGACCAGATGCTCACCATTCCTATGAAAGCAGGGAGCAGGGCAGGTGTTGCTGAGAAGATTGGCAAGGCATGGGGAGCTTGTCAGAGCCCCAGGCAGGCACCTCATGCAGGATGCCCCCACAACTCATCCCATCTCCTCTTGTAAGAACTTTTGTAGGTTTCCTTCTTGCCCACTGTTCCCATACGTTCCTATAAGAACCAGAAATATTAAAGAAAAAGTGCTGAACTGTAGCGATAAGGAACAATCAGAAACAAAATTACACCAAATACTACAGTATTGGACATCCACTCCACTCACACGTGTAATGCTGGAATAAGGGAACACCTCTGAACAAAAGAGTTGCAGCCAGAAAGCTAGGGCTCACTCAAATTACACTACTAAGCAGGACAGTTTTGCAAAGTAACAAAATTTAATGCTTAAAATTTTGTTATGGCCGGTCTATTTGACCAAGAGAGGAGGTAAAAGTACATTTGTTATATGTCTGGTAGATAAAGAGACAGTGCGTGTTCCTTGAGTTTATGGGTTTCTTTACCCAATTAATAAGGAGCGGGAAGAGAGGAAATGGCTTCAAGTTGGGTGAGGACAGGTCTAGGTTGGATATCTGGAAAAAAGTTTTTCACCAGAAGAGTTATCAAGCGCTGGAACAGACTGCCCAGAAAAGTGGTTGAGTCACCATCCTTGGAGGTATTTAAAAGACATTTAGATGTGGAAATCAGGTGCCAGATTAATAGCTGGACTCAATGATCTCAATGGCTTTTTCCAACCTATACGATTCTATGACAGTCAACACTATGTGCAAGAGTAGGTTTTGACCTGAGAATATGTTAAAATAGTAAAACAGCACGTAACTGATTAGTAGTACTGGAAATACACAGAAACAGACTGAAGAGTCAATCTTATTGTAAAACTAAGACCTCAGCTTTTTCTTTAAACCTAGCACATTCTGGAGATCATGATGGTCTCTCTTTGCCCTCTTTAACAGAAACAGATTTAAACAAAATTATTGCACATGGGAACTTTTAGTGGGGAAAACCAGGAGGAAGCAGAAATATCGGCTTAGCAGAGCTACACGGAAGCAAGAGAGGAGCAAGTAGCCCCTTCTCCAGACCTCTGTGCACTTTCATTAAAGTTACAATAGTCCCTATTTGAAATAAAATTAAACACCACCTCTTCATGCCTCTCAACATCATCAATAATTTTTTCCTGCTGTCACTGTGGCTTGTTCTTCCCCTTCTGGAGGGTCTGGAGATTACACAGGGCCTAGATGTATATACCAAAAAGAAGCTAACAGTGGTTAATTTCACTACTGAGACATTTCAGACATCCTGCCCTTGTTCTCACAACTGAGGGCTGCTAGATCAATTGCCTTGTGCCATCTCCTTATCCTGCAGGTGTTACCTGATATAACCTACTTAAGGGTAGAGTCTCAGTGAAAGTCAACACTGCAACACACATAAGGACAAATATGCAACACTGAAGGCTGCTGAGCCCTGTTTTTTCATCACAGAGGGCTGCAGACCAAAATATGCAGCACAAACGCAGCGTTACAAAGTGGCAGTCCCAATTCCTGAAGAAAGGTCTGCTCCAGGCCAGAAAAACTTGCTTACTTACAGCCAAGTGTAAATGCTACAAACTTTCTTGGTCAACACAGGCACCTGGTTTCAATCTACAAACACTGCCTATCTCTATAAACCTCCTGAGGGCTTTACTGAATTATACCCCACAGGAGCCCCTTGAGGGATTTATCTGCTCTTCTGCTGACAGAGGAGCTAAAGGCATGGGGACGATGTGAACCGCCTCCAAGCACAGAACCTGCTACGTTACCTTCAACACCTGCACTATTTTAATCAACCAGACATGCTTTATCTGCTTCCTTGCCTACTACATGGCCATTCTGTGCCTTCTGTGCCACAGTCCCACAAGCAGTTAAAAACAGCAGTAGCTTGCACTGACCTTAAAATAAATGTCCTCTACCCTTCTCCTCCTGCTGTTCCCATCACGTCTGTCTTCCCCCCTATGCCGCACAAGCTCTCATACAATCACTAAATGGAAAATAATTATGTAAAAACAAAGCAAAATGCTTTAAGCTCAATGGGTTCTCTTACCTTAACCACTTCACATCTGGTAAAAAGAAAGGTAGTGTCAGGTTGGGACATATAGTCAGGAACTGCTGGCAGACAAGACTGCAGCACTGGCTAAAACCAATTACAGACCTACACCATCAGTCAGCAAGTCCTACATACCCTGCACTGATCCAGTAATTTTTTTTCATATTTTGAAAGAGATGGAAGCAAGGAGGTTTTAGGAATTGTCTCTGTTGTTTCAATGTATCTCAAGGATCTTCACCCTTACTCTCAGAAGTCATTAACCTGTTAACTCAGCCTCATTTTATTCTGTTAACCCCTTCAAAGTTTCTGCCATCCATGCTGCTAAACAAGTGGGATCATACAGACACTCTGAAGAGGACAAGACAGTTTTCCCAGGAACATTAATTAGTTACTGTGCCCACTACCTTGGGCCTTCCAGGAGACCACAAAAGTTCAACTTTCCTGCTTTTTCTTGCAGCGCTATTCCTCTACCACTCTCCTCTCTCCCTGCCCTACCAACTTCTATCTATCCACTCGGTCCAGTTTATCTCTGCATGCAAGCGAGACATTAACATACTTCCAAGAGCAAATACAACAAAAAACATGGCTGGATCTCTCATTAAGAGACTACCCCTGACAGAAGCCCAGATGTGGTTCCCTATTCACCTAGATGATATTGTGAAGGTGCACCAATAGAGGCTCCAAAGAAGCAAGAGGCAGTGTTCAGTGGGAGCATCACCTGAGAGACAAAACAGAAATTCCTTCAAAATAGATAGTCTGCACAACCCTGTCAACAGGAAGAACAATTACTCTTGTGCATTTGTCAACATATCAGTAAAAATGTATCTCTCTTTCAAAAACAACCATTCATAAGAAACAGGCATAACCCCTGTGATATTGCTCACACTGGATGCACCATAGCAGAATATGATGGAGCTCAACTCTCCACGCGCTGTTGTTGGAGTCCAGGGCATGTGGAAAACCCCTCAAACTGCCCTGGAGGGTCTGAACCCCTGGCTGGGACCCCAGGAAAGCATTGCCTTTGACCTTAGTCCATGGGAAAAACTTCCAACACTCACAGATAAATTGAAAACAACAAAAATTTAAAATAGATAGTAGTTTAGTTTGTCACAGGGTGAAAATTTGTAGTTTTGGGGTTTTAGTATGGAAGTAGATCAGAGCAAGATGGAGAATTTTGAGCGTTGTCTCATCTTCTTCTTCATCTACTCCATTTTCTGCTGTGACGGTGGCACAGAGACATTGGTAGAATGGATTTGATGTAGAAATTGCATGTCTAGAATAAGTAGTAGTTATTGGCACAAAACTGTAAATACAGTATACTTTAAGAGTTAATTGGGTTAGAAACCTTTAAAAACGACCTTGGACCCTCTGTCCATGTTCCTGTAGCTGCTTTTCCTTCAGCACGCTGAGACTGCTGTAAGACCTTGAGATAATAAATAGAATAAATGCCTTTGAAGACCGAGCCACAGGTTCCATCTCATCTTTTAAACCCTGGTATGGGACTTTGAAAACAGAAAACCCCTAATTAGGGGGTTGGTGGGGTGAAAATCCCATCATGCTGTGACTTTTTACCCCCTCTCTCCACCTTCACACACTACAGAATCCCATTATACTAGATCCCAGTGGCGATTCAGAAAGCAAAATTTACCAAGATTGTATTCCATTTGAATTAATGTTGCTGCCAGTGGAAGCTACATAGGCAAAACAAGGCTTATATAAAAAACTATGTAAGGAAATTACTTTATCACATGTCCTCTAAGTGCCACCATGCTACATGGAGTCTGCCATTTTGCACTTCATTCCCAGGCCTTCACCAGAAGTTTCCACCCTTGCCACTAGCCAAGGGGCTTGTGCAAGCATTCCCTAACCATCAGCTGAGATAAACTCAAGTAAAGAGACCTACTGCCTAAATTATTTGTTTATGCTGATCTGAATTACTTTTAGAAGAGATATCCAGAAGGAGCTTAGGTGGCACGCCAAGGGGATGTTAACTTTCAGCAGAGAAGCACAGGCAAGCTGAAGGAACAACTGCTTCAGCTGCAAGATTGCAGCTCAGGACACATACATATATTGCCTTGGCCTACAGCCATGCAGCGTGATGCAGATAACTACAGTCACATGTTCAGTTCAAGTGTAATGACTTCAGCTTTTCATCAAGCTATGATATGTAAACAGTGTGTCTATAAATAAATAAATATGCCTCTCCAATGCTCTCGGTAGCCTCAACAATCTTCTGTTATGTGTTAAAACAAACAGACAGAAATTTTGCTGCTTCTGGATCAGCTCACACTGCATCCAGTACAACCACCAAGTACTTGTACATCAAGTACTTGGTGATGCCTCAAGTACATGCCCAGCAGAAGGATTTCAGAACAACCCCTAACTACCAAAGCCCCGTTGACTCAAGAAATAAATCAGAATCTCTTGGGATGCTCTGCAATTTATAAAAAATCCCAGGCGGTACAGAGCGCATAGCTGGTATTTCATGAAGCAACATTCTGCCCTCAGTTCTGAGTCACTGTTGAATCAAAGCCCACACTTGATGCTAATGGAACACTGTGCAGATGCCCAAATCACCTCTGAGGTGGAGGTCCTGACAGATCCTGATTGTTTGAGATCCTGTAGAAATTATCATATGGGTAAAATGGACACCAAGGACAAACCACACTCCACTAAAATTCATCAGTGAATTTGACCTCATGAAAACAAAAGACAAACTTATTGCTATAGGAAGAAGGAAGAGGAGCTGTGTGGTGATTTTGCAATACTCATGCTAGGCTGTGAGCTCTCCTGGGAAAAGCACTCGCCTTCTGTTCCATCCACAAGTAAAACCTCTCTACAGTGGGGTGGGAAGGGTGGAAATCTCTTGTAACAAAGCTTCCAGTAATAGGAATACAACCAACTTCAAAGTTCACATTCCTATCAAAAGGTTTTTAACCTCCTGTCGACAGAAGTCATACTGAAGGTCATTTACAGAAGACACTAGGAAAAGAAAAGCTAATGCATCTCTGTTTGCTTACACTGCAGTTTTGGCAATTCTTTGCTTAAATGTGGATATTGCCATTTTTCACAACTTTTATACAAAGAGATGAGGAAAAAAATAACTTAAAACAACTAGAAGACAAATTTAATGCCTGAGTCTTCTGACTTTGAATTTCATGCTAGCAGTCCCTTTTAATGCCTCTAGTTCAGAGTATTTTTCCATCTTTTTCCTCCAAAACTTGTCCAGCCAGAAACAGACAACATATTTCCATGTTGTAACTACCCTTATAAATATTTTATAAAGTACATATACTTGTACTTGAATAAACTCTGTATAGGAAATTCATAACTAAATTTTTAGTCTATAGATAATTCTGTGAACTAAAATAAACTGCCTTCTCTCAAACATCAGCAATTCAGGGCAGGCACACAAAGCTGGCTAATTGCTTCAGGTCTAACACAGCTTTGGGAGGTTTTATTACAGCTCTTTAGCCAGCCACCTTGGAATCTCACTAGCGAATCATTTCAGTTGTGATTTGGACACAAACTGCCTGGTCTGGCACTGCCTAGTTTGAGCTAAGGTTCCACTTGAGCACAGCCCTGCTCTGGGAGAGCAGAAACGTCTGCCTTTCCTGCAGGCTCACGATCCCATAAGAGCACTTTCACTCTATTTTGGCTATTCTACTCCTTTTTTTCCAAGCCGGAATGTAAAAGCAATAGAGGAAGTAGTTTTTACTTCTCAGAAATTTCTCAGCCAGGATGGTTCAATTCTAGTAAAGACTCAATTTTCTTAATAATAAGTCTGAATTTACTTTGCTATTCCTACCTCAGGCTCCCTGATGTACAGTACGAGAGTGAGAATTTGCACAGCTGCCTCTGCCTAGTGTACCAAACTTTTGCTCTTTATACTCATGGGACAAGGGAGAAGTGAACTCAGAGCTGTACTCTATCTGTTAGATGCCAAAGTATCATCAAGTAGTGCAGGTCAACAGACACCTTGACCATCATATTTTTCCCTATGTGGTTCATAGTTAACTATGAAGATCCATTAACAAAAAAGTTACTGGCAAATAACAGCGTCCTTGTGAAGTATGAGAAGCCCCAGTTCTGAGTCATTTAAATCTGTAGTGAAGACTAAAACAACTCAACTTTTCAGCCATATTTTTAAATAAAGAGGAGGAGAGAAAACCACAAAGAAATACATTGAGAGAATTTAATGAAACTTGCATCCTCACACAGTATCTTGGGAATCAAATTCCCATCAATAGCAGTCAGATTACAATACCATCAGCACCTGTACTACAGTAAGCCTATTTCTTCAGGATCACATGGGCCAAAAAACGGTTCTGAAGAACAAGTCACCTAAAGAGATTGTTCCAATTTCTGCTGGGCATAAAAGTCCTCATCTATCATCAGCAGCAATGGTGATGGTACCATCATACCAGATGTTACTGACTCAGTTTTGTTGAGGAAGGTTTCCAATTTTCATCAAGCAAAAGAAACTGGGTTAGGTTGAATAGTTCAGACTGGTGGCCAGAACTTAACCAATTGAAGTCACCTGAAATGAAAGCACACAAACTGCTCTGCTAGGAGGCTGTGGCAGCAGTAATTTCTGGAAGCGAGGAAGTCACAAGTTGCTTATAATTGCAACATCACTCATCAAAAGGTGTCTATTTCTGGACTAACTGCATTGGTTAAAACGTGTATGTTTAACTCAGTGTCTTTCTATATGACTTTATTTTACTTTAGATAAGTAATATATTGATTTACGTTAAATCAACTGCTTACCAATTTACTTTCTTGCTGAAATAATAAAAAGAATGCAGTTATCTCACATATTCAAGGCTTAGTAATGGTACAGATTAGCAGGGTAGTCTACTGGAAAGCTTCCATTCCTGATAACAATATTAGACTAGCTCATCAGGAAGATTTAACTCAATAGATCTATAAATCCAGCAACAAGAACTAACTTCAGTCAAATCTATTTAAATGTGGGAAGAAACAAACCTGCATGGCCGCAACAAGCCTGTAGTAAAGTGTGTTATCTCATTTGTCCTAAAGAAGGCCTTGCCTCTGATATGGAAAGCATTTACAGGGTCACAGAGTAACAGATATTTTAATGATAAATCTTTGATCCATTACTTGGTTTCTAGAGACAGAATTTGTTTCTGATGTAGCTCTGCTGAAGTAAGAGTTATGCCAAAGATGAACTCCCTGGTTAAATATTGTCTGGAGAAAATATCTTGTTACAGGAACAAAACAAAAAGAGATTTCACACCATGTAACTGTTAAGTATCTTTCCTAGCAGGAAAAACAGGGTTGTGGAGAAGTTAAAGTGGCAGCTGACCTTAGGAAGAAAATCAAGGTACGTGTTAAGACTTCAGCACTTGCTTTGCAGAATATCAGAGTTACACTTGTTCTATGAGCTAAAAATACTAGGTGAGAGCACTCTAATTGAGCTATATACTTGAGAACTTGAACTCTTGCCTCTTGCAAAAAAAGCAACACCTGTTCATAAGAATTAAATGGATGGACCACTCACTGTTCAGAGTGACTGAAACAATAACCAAGCCTGTGTTTCACATTTGCCTTAATTCCCTCATTCTTATCCTTGGATCAAACATGCTCTGGAGCTTCTGACTGGCCCTTGCTAAACTCTGGTCTCTTACACAGCAGGAATTCTAGCCTGGTTGAAAATTTTTACTTGCTCCTGTGATACGTTTTTTTCCAGTGTAAATCCTAGGACAGTGAGTGAAGCTGTTTCTCAGATGACCATGAGCCCATCACATGGAAACAGAAATTCCCAATGAGTTATCCCATGCTTTCACCAGCATCCTTCAGGACAGTCTATGGCACAGCTGCAGATCCCTGACTTGCCTTCCCCACCTTTCTCATGAGTACCTTTGTGTTTGCAAGAGATGTACTAGGATTCCTGCTGGAAACTGCTCCCCAACATTCCATCTTAGATTATGCAAGACACTCACTTCAGGGGTGATGTGTAAATGTGAAATAATTTGTTTAAATACATATTTCTTTGGCCAGCCTTGTGCTGTGCCCTGTCATTCAGTAAAGCCACATTAGATTCCTGTCTCAGGTTTTTTTGTTGAGTTTTTTCTCTCCTCCCTGGAGTGACAGGCTAATTAAGGAGCGACAGAGACTGTCTCAGAAGAGTCCTGTTCAAATATCAAAGCAACAGATGCAGCAAGACAGACAGACCTTCACTGCTAGCTGAAGCAGCTCTATCCCAGTGCACCATGCCACCACTGGCTTGTCACATAACATGAAAGAGACTCTGGTTTTCTTTTATCACCTCTCTAAACCAAGAGAACTGTGCAAGTTGTAGGAATTAAACCAATGAAATCCAGGAACAATGGGAGAATCAGGTCTTTGGTGTTTTAAAATGAACCTTAAGCAGACAAAGAAAAAGAAGGAGGGAAAAAAAGTAATCTCATATGTATCAGAGAGGAATGTTGGCTTTGTTTAGCCAGCGACTTCAGCAAGAATGAAATCAGCTTGTGATAGCTGCAAAATAAAGTTGAATCCATTGTGCCATCGCTATCAGGCAGTATCAGAGTCTGCTGTAACTGGAATACATTGCTCTGTAACCCACAAAGGGCATAGGCCACTTACTAATGAACAAGGGGATGAACAGCAGAATCATACAGCTCCCCAGAAACATCCTGCTCTGCTCCCCCACCTCCCCTCTGAGCTCTGGCTGTACAGAGCAATTCTTGCCTCTTTCATTTTGGCTATAACCACCACTCAGTACATCATTAGGACTGCCTGAGCCAAACCCACTGCTCTCCACAAAACCACAGCTACTCTAAAGCATTATGTCACTGGGAAGGCTCAGGCCTTTGAGGATTCACCTGAGACAGGATATAGGAAACTGGGCATAGTACTGTAAGGAAAAGCACAGGATCACTGTTTGTCCTCTCAAAAAACACAGAACCATGGTGAACATAGGTTCTGGAGGTCATACTGAGGTTTGTCCTGTGTGCAAATTTTCAAAAGAAAACTACATCTGCACATACAAAGAATTTTAAGGATTTGTATTCCTCAGACTGGCACAGATACAAAGCTGATGAACAAAATGTTCCTTCCCAGACTTCTGTTCTGTACCTTGCTGTGGTTATTACACTGTCACATAGTGAAGCTAGACTTTCCACTGAGATCCTGACCACTGCCCAGAGATTTCCTGTTTGGTACTATGAAAAGGTGATTTATTTATGATTATTTTTTTAAAATTGCTTAAACTGGGTAAAATTTTCAGAAAACTACATCTTCTCCTTGAGTTACTACATTTGCACAATTCCATAGGTGGGCATGCCACATTAAGAACAAATGAAACAGAAAGAGTCTAATGTGAGGAATTTACAATCTAAATTAAGCATAGCACAGCAAAGGTGACAAAAACCAGCAGCATGGGAGGACACATGCCTCAACAGCAAGAGCTTACAAGATCTGTTCAGCAGGCATAATGAACTTAATGATTCTTTTTCTCCTGTCATTTCACTCCCCACTTCCCCCCATTCATAATATTTAAATCTGCAGACAGTGAACTCAGTCTTCATCTCAGTGAAGCAAGTGGCAACATTTCAAATTACTTCAGTGGCATTAGGATTTGGCTTCATATGTGGCATAAAAGCCTGGGGTGCAGAACAGCAGAGGAGGGCTAGCCTAAAAGGAATGGATTTGGTGAATGGTTTGGAGGAAAGTTGAGCAGCACAATGCACAGGGTTGAAGAGGCATCGTTATATGACACACAAAAATGCATAGAGATATTTATGGCAAGAGAATGCTGGAGCAACTCAGCAAGCTGAATTAGGAGAAAAGCTGGCACAATAAATAAAGCATTCAGATACAGGAGGTGAAATTCTCTTCTTGATTTCACCTATATAAAGCCACTGACTTGACTGCAAAGAGAAAAATATATAGTTGAAAAGAATCAGAAAGGTCAGGAGAAAGCAATGCAATGTATTGAAGACAGGGATGTGGTGCTAGAGTTGGATAAGTCAAAAAAACATCACAGGGGGTCTGCCAGAGGTGGGCAGGATGCACTGATGGCCCAATGGGAGAGGAAGATGTGTTCTAACAATCATCCTGTTGTTCTTGTATAATACAAGAGAGAGGGAGGCCCAAAGGAAGAGAAAAGGAGCACTAAATAATGGGCTAATTAAAAATGGCAATTAGTGGTGCCTCAGCCTCTTAATTGAAACAGAAAGCAATAGAATGACCTTTGTTATATGTAAAGAGTCAGCATTTCTGCTTGAAAAAAATGTAAGTACAATCAACATGAGAGGATGTTTACAAAGATAAACATGCAATGGGTGGGTAAGTGGGTAGATGTCTGTAGGAATGCAAAATAATGTAACTTACAACAGTATTGAAAAGCAATATTCCCCAGGTTGCAGGGAATTTCAGACCACAGATCTTCAGGACAGATTGGAAGGGGAAGTGAAAGAGCATAGCAAAGAGAAATATAATCCTAATAGGATCTTAAAAATCATAAACAAAAAATAATATTCAACTGTGTGTTCTCTTCTCCAAAAATACCACAGGGAGTTTCCATGGTATAGCAGAGGCATCAGGGAAGAGAACACAGCTGTATCAAGAGCCACCATGGGAATTAGGACCATCTGCTCCACAAAGCAGAGAAGGTGGAGAAAGGGGAAGGGATGGGCAACACAAGCTGAAAGTTGGTAACAAACTGCATCTCTACCCTGCAGAACAGCTCAAAGAATGTCAGCATCACCACTGAGGAAAAAATAGGCAAGCAAATATTTTTTGTAGAATCACAGAATGGCTTGAGTTGGAAGGCACATTAAGGATCACTTCTTCCATGGACAGTAAGCATCAGCCACATACAAACACCAGAAGTAAAATAATATATATATGATGGTGGTCCTGATAGGGAATAAAGGAAGAGAATGATCCCATTCATTTTCTTGTGTACCCTGGAACACTTCCAGCAAAGTCCATAAGGTGACCAAGATTTACAACAGTTGTAAGGATCTGGTCCAATGAGTTCATTTTCTTGCACTGCTGCATTATGAATTTAACAGAGTTAAGTTCCAGGGAAGGGTCCTGTCACTATTACTTTATTTGGAATTAGCAGCACTAGTACAGAGGTTCCCCAGTTGGTGTAGACATCGTGTTTACACCAGAAAAGGAGAACCTGTAGAGGTCACATTTTGTTTAATGGAAAGAACACAACTCTCCACACACACAGCCAAATGCTATTAGTCCTACTTAGCTGAGTAGTACCAGGATTGCCCATGAGAGCAAGGCACCCCAAAATACTGGAGCTGCTTACCTGAAAAGTGTCATTGACTTCATCCTCACTCCAGATCATCTACAGATAGCAAATGACTGGTGGTAATGGCAAATGTGCCCAGTGCTGGGCTCCCAGTGCATGAGAACTGCAGCATTCTGCGCCATCGGGCACTGCACTGCCAAGGATTTGTGTGTGCTCTTTAAATGGCTGTAGTGCATTAGGATGGCTAGCATCTCCAGATACTCCAAGGAAAAGAAGCATGAAGAAGTTATAAGCCGGTAGCAGGAACTGCTTATCACTTTTGTCCTATGAAAATGTTCTGTAAACATTTGGTTAAAATATACATCTTACCCAGAAGATTTCTCCTGGGAAGAACAAAAGCCTGCATAGGCCAAAGTCTGAGTCATCTTAACATAGATTATGTGAAAGGCCTAGAAATCATCAAATGTCAGAAAGAACACTGTTTTCAAAATATGTGATGGACCTGCACAGAACTCCAGCCTAGTCGTTCTTTGAACTTGAGAGTGACAAAATATTAATTGTAACTAGATCTCAGCTTCAAGAGGAGGCCTATATTCACTAAAGCTGAATGCAACAGCACAAGTAAGCATTTGAGTGTGCACACAAACTTCTCTGGACCCCAGACTGGGATTTTCCAGCAGTGGAGCACTATAAAGCCAATTTTTCACTTTAATCCCTGACAGTCATTCAACTGGATTTGTAGTCTTCCTCCTCATTTCATAGAATCATAGAATGGTTTGGATTGGAAAGATCATCTCGTTCCAACCCCCCTGCATGGGCAGAGACACCTTCCATAGACCAAGTTGCTCAAAGCTCCATCCAGCTTGGCCTCAAACATTTCCAGGAATGGGGCACCCACAGCTCCTCTGGGTAACCTGTTCCAGTGCCTCACCACCCACACAGTAAAGACTTTTTTCCTAATTAATCTAATTCTACACTCTTTCTGCTCATAGCCATTCCCCCTTGGCCTATCACTACATGCCCTTGTAAGAAGTCCCTCTCCAGCCTTCGTGTAAGTCCTCTTTAGGCACTCAAAGATGCTGTAAGGTGTCCTTGGAGCCTTCTCTTCTCAACAGTGAACAAGTCCTACTCTCTTA
Organism: Donacobius atricapilla; assembly: GCA_013397315.1. Classification (NCBI taxonomy): domain Eukaryota; kingdom Metazoa; phylum Chordata; class Aves; order Passeriformes; family Mimidae; genus Donacobius; species Donacobius atricapilla. The sequence goes on from WBMY01008978.1 coordinate 99,295, forward strand.
GTCTGTCTTCACAGGAGAGATGCTATGTTTTCTTCATTAGGAAAACACTGGTCCCAGTCAAAGCTCTATACAAAGCATTTACGCTATTAACACATGTTACCAGATCAAGGTAAGCTCTGAGTTTCAGCCAAGGGATCTAGGTAATGGTTCACATGCCAAAAAAGCCCTAATCCTAGAAACAGAGTTAACACGGGAAGGCCCCCAGGCAGAGTCAGGAAATTGAAGCATACCAACTGCTTTTCTTCATCTACTTCATATCTCACACAAAAAAAAAGAGATCACAAGAAAGAGAGAGATGACACTGGTCATTTGAGCAACCAGAAATTGAAACTCTGCAGCTCCTCCTGTTTGGGTTACTTTGAAACACTGCAAAAGCAGTTAAGAGATCATGCTAAACCTAAAGAAATACCAGAAAGGAAACTTAGTTTCACCCCAGTTTTTGAGGCTGGCCCCACGGGGAGAGAGCCTGAGCACTTCTAAAGGAGTAGGGTACTAGTGCTTACAATTCAAGGCTATCTTTAGCTCCAGCAAACTGAGAACTATTTGCTGGTTATCAAAATAGTGCATGCATAAATGAGAGAAACAGGATGTGGCAAAACGACGAGAATCATTTAAATTTTATTCCGAATCAAGTCTCTGCCAGCCTCGATGCCATATATGGAACATTTCCCCTGCAGGTGCAAGAGGTTTCTGTAGGATTTGCTCTTGCATGTAGTATCCCACAGACTAATATTTTAATAGATACAACCGTTGATTAGTTGAATATTTTTTTTCCGGTGTGGGAGGCGGGGAGAAGAGAAGGAGGAGGAGGTGGAGAAAGAAGTATGTGAGCTGCAGGTTTGGGAGGGCTCTTTCCCTTTTGGAGGTCCAGCTGCATAAACCACATGTAGCAATATAACAAACTACCTGGTCAAACCATAAACAAGTTAAAATGAGTTTGAGTGGGGAAGACATGAGGCATTTCACGAGGTAATAGTCTATCTCACACAGGGATGCGAGAATTGATTTTCATGACAGGACATAAAGCATGGCAGATAAAGCTGGGCACTGTTTGATCTGCCCAACAGACAACAGTAGCTGAAATGGTGACCTACCTGAATGAGCAGGGATCAGGTTGGGAGAGCAGCAGCCAGGCAAGTGCCATGCTGCAAAAGCACCAAGGGAGGAGATCCAAATTCCCCCTCCAAAACAGGAGTATTACTCACTCTACATCAACAGCAGTTCCCATCCAAGCCTCCACAGTGAGCCTAATCTTTAACAGCCTCTCTGAAAACTAAGTTGCACACAATGAAGTATATGTTTTTAAGACAACCTTGTCAGCAGGAATAGTACATTAATCATTTTTCTTTAGATACAGCCGTAAAAGAGGGGAAAGGCTGTCTTTAGAGTGTCCCCAGGGCCCCCCTCTGTCCTGCCAAACATATCTAAAGTCTTTACTTCCCTGACTGAGAAGCTTCAGTGAGCCCAGAGCCTGCGACAGAGATGTAACATCGTTTGTTGATTCATGAAAGATTTAGCAGAAGACAGTTGCTCTCTGCCCAGTTGTGGTCTCCCTGTGACCAACTCTCTGTCCCTTGTACAGTCTCCAATCCAGTTTTACCTCACTTGCTCATTTAGGTTTGGAAGTCGGCCCAGCACAATGCCAGGAAACATCCCACGAATTGACACATCCATTCTGATGCCTTTTGTACAAAATATTGAATCTAAGCAAGAAATCCCTGACTGTGAGGGGGACTGATTTGCATGTGAGGAATGAGGAAAGAGAGGAAAAAGAAGATAAGTACTGCTGGTCCTCATTTGCATGCTCACGAGTCAGACTGGTCTACAATGCAAAAGGCAGCTGAGCAGAGAGTTCAGTGTGTGACCTTCTATCAGCTACTCACCTTCCTTGCATTCTTGTTTCTTGATCATGAAGTGGGGAAAAAGTAGGCACCTTTCCGGCAAAAACACACAAGCTAGCAAAACTGAGTCTTTATCTGGTGAATAAGTTATGGAAGGCTAAATATATTCTGGCAAGCATGAAAGACCCTCCCTTTGTTTCAGTTTGAAATAGGTTGTCACCATACACAAAAAAAGGGTCAGCCAATAAAATCTGCATGAATCATGTTCTCTTTGCAACTCCATGCAACTTTATTAAGAAGAATTCATTTTCACATGCCTTCTGTGTAGTCAGTCAGTCCATAAACAGGAATGGTCAAGTGCCTACCTCTCAGAAGCTATCAATAGTTCTCAACTCACTTTCAGTATCAAAAAAGCATAAAGTAGGTTTTACCAGATCCCATGGATTGATTTAATGTTTTGTGCAATATAGTGTTTTTCCTCAAAGTTCTACTCCAAAGTCTTATGATTAACACAGATGTAGCCTTCATAGGTATAGAAGTGTTTCTAACTCTTGGATTTGCAGGGAATAGCTTGGACTTGTAACCTGAAGGCTCAAAATCCAGTATGTAAAGACAAGCATTCAAAAAGGCACCATTAAAAAAAGAAATTTTTTTTAACCTTCCTGAAGAGAAGATCAGCCTGTGTCGCAATTTTCAGATGAGCGGTACTGCAACCTTACACAATAGATCTGAACATGACCTAGCAGTGTGCCCAGGTGGCCATGAAGGCCAGTGGCATTCTGGCTTGGATCAGAAATAGTGTTGCCAGCAGGACCAGGGCAATGATGGTCCCCCTGTACTCGGCACTGCTGAGGCTGCACCTTGAATCCTGTGTTCAGTTTTGAGCCTCTCACTGCAAGAAAGACATTGAGGTGTGGGAGCGTGTCCAATGGGGCTGGTAAAGGGTCTAGAACATAAGTCCTATGAGGAGCAGTTAAGGGAGCTGGAGTTGTTCAGACTGGAGAAAAGGAGTCCCAGGTGTAGCCTTATCACTCTCTCCAACTCCCTGAAAGGAGATTGTAGCCAGGTGGGGATCGGCCTCTTCTCCCAACCAGTGACAGCAGGAGAGGATGTGGCCTCAAGCTGCACCACAGGAGGTTCAGGTTGGACAGCAGGAAGAATTTCTTCATAGAAGGAATTGTTAAGTATTGGAATAGACTTACCAGGGAGTCACCCTCCCTAGAGGTGATCAAGAAATTTGTGGATATGGCCCTTAGTGCTGTGGTCTAGTTACATAAGGTGGTGATAAGTGTGGTTGGTCAAAGGTTGATCTTGATGATCTTAGAGGCCTTTTCCAAACTAAGTGATTCTGTGATTCCACAAGCAGCAGTAGTCCTGGTTATAATACAAGCTTCTGCTTTGTTCAACACGGTACAGAGTGTAAGAGAACTATGATTAGAACTTCTTGGTTTAACATCTCTCATTTACTAGATCTGTTTGCAAAATTATTTTCTCACCTCTGGTGATCTGAAGATTTGTTGCCCTCTCCCACAACAGCACAAGAATCTAAAAGTCTTAGAAAAGGGCATAAACTGACAATACATTTTAAAAATGTCTTTAAGTCAATTACAGTGCTTTGCTTTGATTTTAACCTCTGGGGCCTTGTGAATTATTAAGTAATTTCCACTTAAAAAGAAATATATCAGAAAATACCAAAATGGAATGTTCTTACATGTTCTAAAACTTTTCAGAAAAACAACTTCAATCATTTGAATTACGAAATCAATTCAAAAATCAACTGTGTTCTGCAAACTGGATTTGTTTTGGTGAATTGGCATATTCCACTCCAAAACACTCAGTGAAAACAGCCCCCAGTCTCCTCTAGTTTCCAAATAATTACCCCAGAAACTCCCTGCTCCCTCTACCTCATATTTTGAACACATGGCATTTTGTTCTTCGTCAAGCTCTAAAGAAGATTCAGGTAAATCCTCAATAAAAGGCCCAGTCCTGCATTTATATGTGTCTTAGACATTCTCTAATTATAGACATTAAAATTTTCAGTTAAAGAATAAAGCAGTGTTTCTCTGAGGTTTTCCATTTCTTTTCAAGGTATTAGAAGCAAGAAAGTTAAAAATACATATGAAATCCAGAGAGGGGGGAAGCTGCCCTACTAAAAGATTCTACCTTTAGCCACACCTTTCATTTCTTTGTACTTCTCCAATATCAGTAATAGCACTGAACTCAATGTCCGCATCTTTCTATTAAACATCTGTTGCAGAACTTGAGTTGCCAAAATTCATCTTTGCCTTTTCCACACAGCTTCTCATGACAGTGACCTACTCTTGCATGTAAGGTATGCATAGCATAGAATTTGTAAACCGGACAGGTGAGGTGCTTCGATTTAGCTCCCTGTGGACAAGCCAGCACATCACTAGAAACACCATTAGAGCTACCTCCCTTGGAGAGAAGCCATAAGCTTAAAAGGGTTGTGGAGCATAAAATATCTTCTCATTCCTTTGAATGCAGGAGCCCTTGATCTTTTAAGGCAAGGTGAGGGAGTCTAGTAAGATCTTGCCTGTAAGCATGCTGTAGATAAAGGAAAGAACCTGCAACCACCAAAATACAAGGAGGAGTACTTCTTTTCCTCCTTCATCACCCCCTCCTTTTCCTAAAGTTAATACCTCAGTAAATGTCAGCTCCCACTGAAGCAAGTAATTTAACATTAGCAAAAGACTTCACCTCCAAATCTCAGAATTCCTTTTTGAATCTGCTGCTGGGCAGGTGCCCTCAGCAAACTATACCTAAACCAGCTGGGTGCATACATGTACACATACACATGTAGAAGCCATCTCAGCTAATCATGAGGAGCAATCTCTGGTAACCATGATGCATATGATAATTACAGGTTGTCTCTCAATAGGCCCTTTTAAGGCTTTTTACAAGTATGTATCAACTAACCCCTAAACATGCCTTTAGTGCATATGAGGTTTATTGTTTTCCTTATATAGGAAACGAAACTGAATCCCTGAGCAGTTAAATAACCTGTCCAAGGACGCTAAGGATGCAAGAAACACAGGTTGGTTGTTCTGACTCATGATGCCTGAAATTCAACTGCTAGGCATGCTTCTCATTCTAGTTTCTCCAGGCAGCTTGCAGAGTTCATTAACATTTTCAGGAAACAGAATCCGAATTGTCCAACTTGACTAGACAGAGAAGAGGAAGGAGGCTCTTCTTTTATATACTTATGTCTCAGCCTCAGTTTTCCTGTCCAAATAGTATTCTCCGAGCTCAAGGGAAAAGAGAGGTTTCTAAGTTTTGGGAACCTCAACCTAGCAAAGGAGAGATGTCCTCTTGCAGCTTCAGGTGTTCAGTGGTAAGTGGAGAGTCTCATGCCATATAACTTTAGCAGGTGTCAGGTGAGAGGGTCAGAGGTTCTGTTTCTTGCTTTCACAGAAAAATGGGAACAGCTAAGCAACATGTTCAAAAAGTAACACCAACTGGGGCAGAGCAGGGTAAAAGAGCATGGTAAGGATTTCATAAAGTTCTCTTGAAATTAGGAGCTGCAGGCAGAAACCATTAACATTGCATTGCCACCTCCAGTGTATCCAACTCAACTGTTATTACTCTGTAGTTGTACTCTTAATTTCTGGCACTATGTTTTTCTTAGATTATGACTTTTTCTCTCTACAGTGCAGCTTTTCCAAGAATAATTGCTTCCATTTCATCTTGCCACTTCAGAATACATGATCAAAAATGACAAATACAACATCCTGTCCCACGCAAAACCTACTGCTTCCAGCACTCACTTAAAGTATTTCTATTGACACCTGTGACAAGGGTTTCAGAGAGGGTCTGATGAAGCGATGCAGTCAGGTGAACCTCTATCGGGAACACCTCAGTGTGGCTCTAAACAAGCTGTCTCCAAGATGACTGACAGTCATGAGGAATTGTAATATACAAATGCATATAAGATTACATAAATAATATCCAGGGAGAGGCATGTTTTGTCATGCTTAACACAAATATAGGGACCAGCAACTCCTAAATGCTATGTGAATCTTTCTCAAGTCCCAGGCCTCTGAATTCAGTTCACCCTTCCTCCTCTCTCTCTTTCAGTTCTCCAGTTTTAAAAATGGGAATACCTTTACATAGCTCTATCACAGGAATTTTCATATTATAACTGGTGTTGTGCTTTGAAGATGTGAACTGCTACTCTGAGCACTTTAATTCAAGGCATGAAGAGTGGACTATGAGAGGCACCATAATAACACACTTTTTAAACTATTTCTGCACCACACAGAGTGACACAGCAGTGATTAAACATGCAAAATCCTGTACAGCATGGACTGGATTCAGCATAAATCCTGGTAAGTCTGTTCACTGGCTGCTCAAAATTCATCAGCACAGTTCTTGAAAACAGAGTTGCTTTCTTGAAGCTACTCTCCCACCCATAGTTCCAGTGGATGAAGTGAAAGGCATGGCAGTATTTAAGCAGTGACTGTGAGAAGGTGTGGTTCCTTACCACCAAGTCTATAATGAAGAGAAGCAAATACAGGGCAGATTGTGGCTCCTTTCTTAAGGAGGTGTGTTAGGACAGTGGCAGCAGAGGAAGGAGTCTCTGAGGCATATTGCACAGGATACAGAGGTTTCCTGCTCAGAGCTGGCCTGGTCGCCAGCACAATGTCCACTGCCAGTTTTGAAGCCCTGTCCTGAACAAGGACAGTAAAGTCATCCACCAAATTTCTACAAGAAATTTGTGTGGCAAACTGGAACGTTGTGTAGCAACTTGAACAATTTTTTTTTTTTTTTTTTTTTTCACATAATAGATGAGCATCACTCCAAACCACTGCTGGAAGATGATGTCCTTGGGACCACTGCAACACTGCAAATACCAGCCTCCTAGAAAACCTTTCCTGGCACAAAACAGCTTTACTCTTCCCTCTTAAAGATGAACAGCACAATGCCTACATTCCACTCTTATGCACCTGTGACTCATGGGCTGGGCTTTTCCATCCCTTTGTCTTACATGTATGATGTGAAAGACAAGAATATGTTTTCCTTGTGTGTGCTAATCATTACTGCAGAAATGAGAATGCAAGGGTGAAACGGTCATTTAGGGCAATGTGAAAGTTGATTCTAAAGCTAATATTTTATATACCAACAGAGCCTGGGCCCCATCTAACCCCTCTTTGACACACCTTGTGCTGTTGTTAACACCTGGGCAGAATGTGACAGGTTTCAAAATTATGTATTTTACATGCTCTGTTAGTGAATGAACCATCATATCAGGAAAACAATGGAGACTGAAGCTCACTTACAAGATTCCAATTTGTATTGATCAGTCTGGAATACAAAAAAGCACAAAATAGAGAACAACTCAAATTACTCTACCAAAAAAAGGATGGTAAGGGTGGGAGACTGCCTTTGTTGTGTTTGATGATGAAGTATGTTGAAAGCTGTTGTTGGGCATTTAGGACTAAACGCATCCAGGTGACACAAAGCCTGCAGGATCTTTATGAGAAAATCTGTCTCACAGAAGCAGGGAGGGAGAAGAGCTGGTCAGGTCAGTTTAGCTGCTCACAGGCAGGCAGACCCCAAAGAAATTACTCTCAGGTTTCCCCTTGAGATCTCCATGCCAAACTCAGTGGGTGCAGAACCTGTGAGCCAATGAACAAAATAAACGGGATTACATTTCTCAGTCACTACCAGGTCCTGAGAGAAGGAAGTGGGAATGGGAATGCACCAGAGAGAGAATCTGTTGGAGCAAACCTCTAAAGAAGCATTCACTGTCTCTTTAGCCTAAATAGTAGGGCTGTCATGAAAAAGCTTTCACTTTCAACCCCTAGTAGACATTCAAAATCCAGCTTCAAAAACTGTTGCCAGAATAAGACTCTGGATGAAGCAGACAACAGGTCTGACTTGGCATGACAAATCCTGCTTATCAACCCAAGGGTTAAGTCTATGAGCCAGAGCAGCCAGGCTCTTTGCTTCTGCTTCCTCCCAAAGCAGTAACCCACAAAGCTTCAGCAGGACAGCTGTACAGTTTGTGTCCACTCTGCAATACCCTGGTGCAGAGCTATCCCTAACACTCTCTTGCCCTTTCCTGCCTCCACTCTTCACTGGAAGGAGTAGGAGGAAGAGGGATTTCCTTCCATTACCAGTGGGCGGAAAAGCAATCAGATGCCCCGAGCTGTGGTACTCATTTAGTCTATAAAACCCTGAATGCAGAGAAGGGCTTCTGCCTCACACCTCCCCTCAGGAACAAGAATACAATTATCACCAGCTTTGGCACCTGCTGCTGAAGATGTGTTTTACTCTCTTTTGCCATGAGAGTCCTCCCACTGTTCCCACTGCAACCCTTTCCAAACTCTCTCTTTCTACTTTTTCACATTGGGTCTCGAAAAGAAATCTTGTTTTTCCAGACATGAGCCTTCTCATCCAAAATCCCAACCTTATGCCCAAGGATTGCATAGCAGGCCCCACAAGCTATCCTCTCCAGGGAACACTGTGGATAGCTAATTGCTCTGGTGTTCTTCGTTTGCTAAGGTATGCCCATCCCAGCAGTTCTCAGGGACCAGGACCAGTGGCAGCTGCCAGCTGGAAGTTCTTTGGGTCAGACACTGCTCAATTAGTACAAGGAAATCACAGCCTAGTGGGAGCTACTTACAATACTAATTTCTAGTTAATAGTAGTTTTTAAAGGAATTAATTAAAGGAAATGTCTTTGTTTTACAATGTGTCTTTCTGTGTCCTCATTTCCCTCCTGGCCTACAAAACCTCTTTTCATGCCTTACCATGTCTCTACCATGCGTGCTATTCATTTCCCAATATCCTTCAGCCAGTCACTTCCCCAAACAGAGCCTTCCCTCATCAGCCCTTCTTCAATAAAGTACTTCTGCCTTAGAATCCAGGCAATCATCTTCTCCAAGTTTTCCTGTGTCACCATTCCTTGTAGCCAGCCCTTAGATTTGTTTTCATACCCTCCAAAGGACTTGAGAGTTTGCCCCCACCACCACTATCTTTTTCTTCATTAGCATATGAGGAGACCACTGCCATGTGAACTTACATTTTAGAAGAATCCCCATTGCAATCACGGGGAAACCAAGAGATTCATGAGGAAAATAACCTGCATACATGCCCCTATCCCATGAGAATACGGGTCTCTTTGAACCAAAAAGCTGCAAACCTTTTAAAGGATTGGATACCTTCTTATCTGCAGTCCTTTTTTTGACTTATTCTCAAAGCAAAGTAGCACACACATGTATGCACACACATTTTCTTTCCAATCCTTCCCTCAGTCCTGACCTCTTGCCCTGCTTCAACAGTGGTAACTCATCTCTTCATTTTGTCATGGGTTTGCCTATCTTTCGCCATCTCATTTTGGCCTTTCCAGGAATTAAAGAAATAGAATACCCTAATACCTAGAAATATTTCTACTTTCTTCCACTAAATATAACATCAGGTGAGGAAAAACTGGGATTGAGCTTGGAAGATTGGCAAGGAGACTGTTCCTAGGTGTCTTAAACTGCAGGGGGGGGACTCAAAATTAACCCTTTCACAGTGTTATCAACTACCTTAAAACATCTATTTATCTAGATGATGATTTTCAAAGACCCAAAAGATAGAGAAAACCTTTAACTAGGTCTGGGATTGCACAGTTAAAAGAAAGTGAAACCAAGGCACAATACTCATATAAAGTGAAATATTAACACTAAATTAGTGTTTGTGTTTCTATTTTAGCTTAACATATTTAGCTTCATTTTCATGGGCACTTCAGGTGTTCCGTACACCCTTCAGAGCTTCACTCAAGAAGCAGGATGTCTTCAACTAGAATGTTTGTTTTCTTGGGGGACTGGATGTAGTATGTGCTGGGGTTTGGTTGTGGTTGTTTTGGGTTTTTTAATCTGTGATTCTGCTTCATAACTGGATGCCTTTGGTCAGCAGGCAGAGGGTGAAGCAGGGCAGCAAACAGGGACAATCAGAAGTTCCAATTAACAAGGGGAGCCTGAGACAAGACCACCCTCTGAGCACACTCCCTGGCAGCATAGGCGGGGTGGGTGCCCTTTGCACAGAGCTACTGTTTGCATAGCATAGAATATCTGTTTGCTAGGCCATGTTTAGGTGCCGCTCTACACTTACGCAAAGAGCAAGAGGGCATGGTGGCCTTCATGCAGAATTTACACATGGGCAAGAGGAAACTACATAAAATTAAGAGCAAGACATCATTCAAATTACCATTTTTTTTCAAGTCAAAAGTAGCTGTAACTGGCCCACAAACAGCTTAGATGCTTGTAAATGGAAACAAATTCCGGGGTGTCCTGGTTTAATCCCAGCTGACAACTAAGTACCACACAGCCACTCACTCACTCCACACACATCCTGCAGTGGGGATCAGAAAAAAAAAAAAAAAAGCAAAACTCCTGGGTTCAGGTAAGAACAGTTAAACAATTGGCACAAAATAAAATATATTAATACCAATACTAAGTATTTCACTGCCAGCCTCACCTCACAATACACACATCTTCCTAGCAGCCGGCTGCAGAGGCCCTGCAAACCCATCAAGAAGCACTAGAAACATGCAATAATATCAAGAAGCAATTGCACATCTTTTGCCTTACATTTGCAATGTAGACTTGCATTCACATTGTGACTGCCCTCGTACCCAGTAGGAGTATTACACGTGGAAGCACGAAGCAGATACATTAATAGGAGCTGCTGATTTCTTCTGCTGTGGTAAGGTTCTCTAAGGAACCTCACAGTCCCAGCTATTTCATCTGAAAAGTGTTTAGAAGTTTATCAGTCAGACTTAAGGAGGTTTGCACAAGCACCTGGGTCCTCTCCTACACTTCCTGACCTGTAGCATCTTTGAGGCAGAGCACTGATGCGATCCCAGCACTTGAATCTCAGTAGTAAAGGCAATCAGGTAGGTCTTCTTGGTTGTGCTGCCAAAGTTTGTGTTTCATCTCTCAAGATTGCTCAAAAATGTGATATCTAAGAGCTCAAATGCTGATACATAAAAGGAACACATCAGAGCTTCCTCACAGCTATGGAAAGCTGTGTGAATACCTAGATAGCACACTGAGAAAGATGGATTCTGTTATGTTACCCAATGTGTACACAGTCCTGGAACTATCTACAGATATCTGATCAAGTGCCTAATATGCGGTTATTAATCATTCCACTGAATAACTTTTATTTTGAACAAGAGAATCTCTGTCTTCTCATCAGAATTCAGGCATGCTACCTCACAGCATGAAGAGAGGACAACCACCTTATGTGCAAGTGCCATCAGTTGCCTTTCATTATAAATATTAACTTATAAGATATGTCTGCAAATGGCCACAGGAGCAGAATGAGAGCCACGTGGAAGAGCAAAGGTCACCTATGATTATTAATCTGAGACATGACTGGAAAATTCATTCCACAAACAGTGACCTAGTGAGAGCAAAAAAAAAAAAGGCAAAATGAAGCTGCAACAGGAGAGAAAAGACAATAAAAATAATGCTTTCTCTAGTCAGATCAGCCCACTGCAGATTTTCCAGGGCTTCACCCTGACACACACACCAAACAAATGAGTGACTAATAAGTATAGAAACAACTAATTAAGATTTTTTTTTTCCTCTAGAATGAATCTGAATATAGGTTTTACTTCATATTCAGTTGGAATGAGTGGCCTATGAACACACATTAGAGAAAATGAATTTCTTAAATGTAATGCCCATTAAAAAGAAAAATCATCATCAAACACTTGGCATTCACTCACAAGTTTTAGCACTTATTTAGCACTTTATAACCATGTACCTCAAACTTCTCTTTAGGAAGAGAGATATAAAGGATTTTATGTATTCTTTTCATAGGGAAACACTACAGCACAGGACTTGTCTGAAAATATACAGAAAGTCAGTGGTGTAGGCAGAAACTAAATGCAAGTCTCTGCATTACCAGTCTGGATCATGCCATTTCCTCTGTACAGAAGCCAAAGTGTATGTTTAATAAACAGGTTGTCTCAGGTTGTTGCAAGACCTGGGTGAACTGGCACACCGACTTCCCCCTAGGGTTGACATGCAGGAGCAAACATGGCAAAGAACAAAATAAAGCTCTGGCTATTCAGCCAGTAATCATAATTCCATCTTGCATTTCTGGGTCGCTTATTTTGAAACTTCTCAAGGCCTTTCTTGCAACACTGCTAAGTACTGTGTGACTGCCAGAGACCTTGAAACAAAAAATGCCCATATCAGGTCAGACCAAAGGTCCATCTATCGTGGTCTTAAACTTAGGCCAGTACAGAATCCCTAAAGAGGTACACAAAATATGGATATAGTGATATTCTGCAGGAAATATACTTTTATCTCATCTCAGCCTCTGGTGAACTGTGATTCAGATACCAAGAAATTCAATAGCCACTGAAGGATCAACCTTCTGTAAAGCTGATGTTTTTTGAGTCCAGGTAAACTTCAATATCCCATACAACCCATTGTAAGGAGTTTCACAGGTTTATTTAACATTTAGCAAAAATATGTCTCCTTTTGTTCCTTTTGAACCAGCCTCTCGATAATCTCGTTTGATGTCCTAACTTCTGACTTCAAGAGGGAGAATGAACATATATCCATCCCCTATTTGCCCCTTCTGCAATGCTCCTGATCTCAGGAACCTCTCTCATAGAGAGACTCAGAAATCTTTTTACGGACTGGAAAACCCAAACCAATTTAGTAATTCTTCATACAGAAGTCATTCCTTTTGATGCTCCTTGTTTTTTTCTCAGTACATCTTTCAGCTCATTGTATCCTTTTCAACACAGGGAGACCAAACTGCTCATAGTATTCCAGCATGCTTCAAACCTTGGACTTATATAGAATTACAGAAACATAGAATCATTTAGGTTGGAAAAGATCAGTAATGTGTCAAATATATTCTCATAGTAATGATGTTTGTTTTCTTTCCTTTGATATTAACTCCTAACATTCAGCCTGCATCTCTTCCTTCCTCTCCTTTTCTTTTAATTACTATCTTATTATTATCTGTACCTATTACTGAGCACAAATATCATTTTTTGGTAGATCTATTCTAACTCCAGAACTTTTCTCTTCAGTGTCAGTTACCAATTCTGTCCCCATTCTTGTACACATTTATTTTGGATATTTTTCCCTATGTGTCCTAATTTACATTTATCTAAACTGAACATAACCAGTCAAATAATTCAGTTTCATAGGGTTCTTCTACACTTTGCAGCAACCTTGTGTTCTTCCCACATGGAGCATTCTTAGTATTATCAGCTTAGTTTGCCACAACCTCTTCACATTCTTGCCCAGATCATTTGCAAATATCAGGCGGCACAGGCCCACTTACTGATCCCACCGAGCCTCCATGGGTGACCAATTGCTCCTAGCCCATGTTTCAAAGGTTTTAACCAAATGTGTCTTGGGAGGACTTCTCCAGGCAGCTCAGGTTCTTTAAAAGCTTCAAGAGAAGAACATTTTCAAAGCCATTTGCAAACCAGGCTGAGCTGGTGGCTGCCAAGTGGGAGTGGCTGCCACTGGAGGAAAGCTCCCAGCTGCATGTGCCATCCCTATTTTCCCTACTCTCCTGGCTGGAAAAAGAGAAGCAGGAGTCATCCTCCCCTTGTTCTCCATTTCCGCTCTTCATACCTCTTTCTTCCCCATTACTGGACTAGCACTGGCCTTGAGCCCTTATCCATGGAGAGACAAGATGGAGCTTTGCCTGCACTGCCAGGAAGCCCCAGATTCCCTCAGAGCACAGGCAGTCCCAGGGAGCACCGGTGCCACTAGAGTAGGTGATGCCCTATGTAAGCATGCTGATGAGTGATTTTGTAAGAGTTATTGCTACAGAGGTGTGCAACCAACTTAAAGCAGAAAAAAAATGCTCCACACAAGCACAGTCCCCAAGTGTGTAGCCACAGTTTTATTGTAGCATAATTTTCATCACCATTCAAACAATCTCCAACTAAGCAAGGGTCTACCTTAGTGATATCTTGGAACAAATAAGGATCGGGTCCAATATCAGTCAGTACACTTAAATGCACTGTCACATTTTATGTTTATACATATGTAAAAGGAAACATTGAGTGAAACTCTGAGCAGGCCTGTCAGGAAGCAAAACCACTCCATTTAACCCTTAAGTAAGAAATACTTCTTAGAGACCAACTGCACTTTTAGCTTCTTCCTGATCTCTCTAAGTGTATCCCCCTCTGATGCCCTTCCTAGTGTGAAACCCCATTGATTCCCCTCTCTGGGATCAGGTTCTAGTCTGCACACAAACTCTTGCATAATGATTCTTTCCCATTTTAATTTTCACACATGAGAAACTGTTAAGTAAACAAAACAAAAAAGAACCTTCCTAAAATAAAACGAAGTTTAAATTTAACAGTAGGAAAAAGGAAGAATTCAAAATATTTTAAGTTAAAAATTATTTTTGCCATCTCTGTCTGAATTCTAGCCTCCCAGGAAGATGTAGCAGCAGGTCTAGCTTCATGTCAGTCTGTTCCCAGCTAGAAACTACCCAAAGAGGCACTATGTCACCTGGGCAGGGTTCTTCCCCCTCCCTATTTACTGGATTGATTTTTTACTCCCTTAATCCAAAACTACTTTAAATGTGATCCAGTGGAGACTTCCAGTGCCAATTGCTCCCTGGTACTAGGTACTATTACTTGTAGTGATCATTTGTGGATGCTCTTGGTCTTGTTTTTGTCCTCTTGATTTTTTTTTTAATCCTTCACAGAGAAAAAATAATCTGAGGATATGTGGAATCCAAAACATCACAGACTAGGTCCAAATCTCACACTAGAAAGATGAAAATTTCTGAATAGTCCCATCCTGAAATGGCTTAGTGAAGCAAAGTGCCTGCAACAACTCTGCGCAGGAATGTACCAGGAAATTTAAAGGCAGTAGCTGCTCTTTATCATCTCAATGTAGGGAACCACTCGGGATGAGCGCAGCTCATCTGACAGAAGCGGTTTTGCAGGTAGCTCAAACTGGAAAGTAACTACTAAGGCACAAGAGAATCATTTGAAAGCAGAGATAATTAATTGTACAGTTGGTATTAACATATGGATGAAACATTGCTTTAAAAGTTCAAACAGCAACAGTCAGCTGAACAAAGTTGGCAGAAGAGTAACAAATGAATTTTGCAATTGTGCTATTTTTACTATGTAATACCAATACTGTATAAAAGAACAAATGTTGTGTATAAGTTCAATGCCAAACCTAAACCATTGCTAACAGTGTTGTTATAATGCAATTAAATGTCACCATCATTATTTGCTGAAAAGGATTTTATCCCCCTCCCCAAGCAAGTGTTTTCATTACTGGAGTTTTACTAGGCATGTTTGTGAGAAAGAAAGGTGAAGGAATAACCCAACTCAAATATTTAAAAACATTTAACCATTCTGGCTCATGGACAACTGTATGCTCTCCCTGTGATTTTTTAAGAGCTGCTGACGCCTCATGGAAAAAACTTTGAAAAACATATTATTGAAAAACAATTTTGCCAATGTGTCATATTTTCTGTCTTACCCCTTCTCTTGCTTTTCACTGGTAGAAGAATCCACATGAAAACAGAACCTTGATTCTTTAGGTAGACAGAATTTGGATCTGAGCTCTGCCAAAGCATGTGGGTGTTTGGATCCTGTCCATTAAAGACATTTAACTTCAGATCCAGGTTCAATCTTCAAAGCTCACAAGAAGTGCTGAGATCCAGGATTTTGTTCTGACCCACCCCAGTTACTAAGAAGCTATCTGCTGTCTGTCCTGTCTGTTAAGCTATAGGCTTCTGCTAAGGATCTCATAGGTGGCTACTGTTGTCAACATTTGCTGCCAAATTGTAAGCATCAGGCACTACTGAATATCTGACAAGGACAGAGAGTCTGAAAAAATAAGGGGGGGGAGGAGGGTGGGTGGAATAAAAAGATTTTTTTCTGGTGGTACCGTTGTCTTGAAATAACATAGACTTGGTTTGTGTCTCACACTGGCATAACTTTTGGACTTCAGTGAAATCACACTGACTGAGTACAAACAAAAACCACAGTCTGTATGAAGCTGAAGGGATTTTTTTTCACATTCAGTGTGTTGAAACAACACATTCCAGCCCAGCCATAGAAGCTCCTGCTGCCTTGTAAACACAGAAAACAGAGATTCACCCCAAATCGCCCACTCTGCAGATTATTGTGAGTGGAAAAGAAGAGCAAACCAGAGTTTCTCAGCTCAAAAAAGATGCCAAACTGGACCTAATTTCTAAATAGAATCAAATTTCAGTATGGCCTTGGCACTTTTCCTGATTGAGCTATGCAGGGCAGAATAATAGAAATGCTGGGTACATATCTTCCTTAGGAATGTGGAAGAGGGCATGCTTTTCATGTGACCTTGCCCCTCTTTTTATCGAAACTCTTCTTACTTTCACTGACATTTACCCCAAGGAGACAGAAGCAAAGTAAGAGAGGAAAAGTAGCATACCCACTACCTGCCTGCTCCAAGAAAAGCTTTTCATTAGTGGATTTACCAGCAACTGGGATATCTGAGGATGACTGACAGAACTGTAAGCACCAAATCATGAGGCTTGTTGCCAAGTCATGAGACAAAACCCTCAAATCTAGGAGAGGACTACAAAACTAGAATTTTGTGAGGGGCAAGCTGACACCTACCATACGCATTGGGAGAAAGAAGAAAACAGCAACTGTACTTAAAGCAGCCTCCAGATTCCTGAAGTGCTGTCCATTTGCCATCCTCTTACATTGTGTAGTATCAGATAGCATTAGACAACTTGTCACACAGGCTTTAAAGGGCTACTTAATTGAGCTAGAGAGAAATGAATTTGTTCACAGGACTCCACTCTGGAGAACCAGTGACTAGCAGCAAATTGATAGATGAAATGGAAAAAAATTACCAACTCTACTTCTAGTTCTCCACTGTCTTGCACTTCATGTGGTCATTTACATCTGGGCAAAGTGAATGTGTAACACTTCCAAACCACAGAAGCAGTAATTTGAATACACTTCCACTGCATTAGGCAGAAGATGGAAGAATCAGGCTCTCTCTTACAAGCAAAGAGTCCCTGACAATGAATGATGAGTAAAATACAGGCTGTGTAATTCCACTTGTTTTGGAAAGTAGTCAATTTAGAAAGGTTACCATAAGACAGCAGCAAAAATCTGCCCCTGAACCCTCAACATCTCAAGCCATAGCCTTGTCAATAGTACACAGGGTGCAAAAGATTATGGCCAGCTCAGGCCATTAGTTTCCTTTCTGGGCAAGAATCCCAGCATAACAGATACTTATGCATATTCTGTCCTCATTTTATCTAATTACAAATAGCTCTCTAGGGATGGGGAGGGGAGAAGAGGTTTGATCACACGATTTTAGGTCACTTATGCAAGGTCTTGCTGGGATATGCATTGATCCAAAGACTGCTATATTTTAAAAGTTCCCAAAGTCCTATAGTAAAAAAAAAAAAAGTATAATTTTTTCCTATTTCTATGAGTTTGTATAACTGACCAGTAGAAAAGACTTGAATCATGTACTGCTATAAATCAGTAAGGAGCATATGGAAATGTTTAAAATGCAAGGACATTGATTAATGAACAATACCATGTTTTCCTAAACACCATGTGTAAATATATTCATTCTTTCTTTCCTATATTATACCTAATGTATGTATAATTGTGTGTATGTACTACATACAGTTTTCTCTGTGTAAGACCCATAACACTGGCGAAAAAAGGAATAAGGTAGTTTAAAAAATAAAATTTATGTTGCTCATTTGGATTTCTACTTAATGGTTGCAACTCTAGTGAAAGATGCAACATTGTTTCACACTGATGAATTCCTAAAAGCCGCATTTAGGTATCACCTAATTAAGTAAAACAACTTAGTATTAAACAGTAACACCCCTGCTTTCCCTATATCAACACAACCTACATCTTCTGCAGTCCAAGAATAGGTACAAAATTGCACAGTATTCATCACCATCACAAAATACTTCAAACCTGTTCCTTAAGCATGGGAGGAGCAGAATACAGCAGAACTTTGGGACTTTCCTTTAGAGAAAAATGCAAGAATTGTTTGAAACTCATATGGAAAGACTGGAGAAGTTATTGGCTGAATAATTACCTTTGAATAGGACATCAGAATTGAACAGACACCCTTCAGAAGCAGAAAACAGTAGTAACAGAATTTAAAAAATGGATCTTAAAGGTCAGGAAGGATAGGGAGAATTGCCAGAGTCAAGACTTACAACTTGCAAAAGCTATTAAAAAACAGCAATATTCCTCAGTAGTCAAAATAAAAGCAATCAAAGTTCAGCTGGTTTGCAGTTAGAATGGTACATAGATTAAATACATATAGGTACAAGCATAGAACTAAAGGCATGTTGTGCTTCACTGTAATGACTGAGGTGGAAGCCACAATGACATTTGTGCAGTCACGGGATAAATTTTGAATAATCTCTGCCCAAGAACTGTGACATGAAACCATACATCTACTAGCAAGTTCTTTAATCAGATACTGCAAAATATGGTTGCCACTATATTACCAGAGTATAACAAGAAAAATAAGATACTCACTGTTAACTGTTATAGAACACAAGCCTTGGGAGTTATTTCAGCAAGGCTAATGGAGCTAGAGTTTACTAGAGGTGTTTAAGCGATAATCAAGAAAAGAATAGTCTTGAACCAGGAAATTACAAACATGCAAGATTGATACCTTGTGACAGAGTAACTTGACACCTTGCTTCCATAAGATAATTCTTAGCTACTTGGACTTCTAGAGAATGTTTCATACGGTAGTATATGAGAAATAACTGAAAATTGAGAAGATTTGGCTTATTAAAAGAATGGTGAGAAGACTGAAAAACTACCAAAAGAGGAATGAACACAGAGACAGCAATTGACTGATGGGAAGTTACTTCTGGAGTTCTGGAAAGGATTGGTCTGGGAGCTGAAATCAGTATTTCCATTAATGACCTTGGCACAAAAAGTGTGTGTGTTGAGAAAAGCTAGCCACTTACATAAGCTGAAGGGACACCAAGGAAATTAAAAGCATCAGACAAGAAGAATTGGATGGAGTGAATTCAGTATAAATTTCATTTAATAACTTCCAGATCATCATCTCAACGACAGCTGAAAGGACAGAAGAAGAAACATAACAGTATTAGTCCACCACAGGATAACTATGGACCAGCAGCACTGTACAATCATAAACAAATGCAAAAGCAAGGTTTTCCCAGAAGAGGTAAAAAAGAAAGTTATTGTAGAGGTCAAAACCACCTGGAGCAAAGTACAACTCCGTCTACTCAGACTCAAGAAAGTTGAATGTGAGTAATCCAAGCTGGAGTAGAGATGACAAAGACAATAAAAACTTCAGTGACCAAAGGAAAGGAAAAGATAGCACAGAAAGTTCAGTATATCAAAACAAAGACTGACAGGGCTTATGATAGTGTTGTGCAATGTACAAGTCATAGTGGAGAGGAAGACAGGGAAGGAGAAATAGGATTTACACTAACAACTCCATGCTGGCACCAGAGCAAGTGGGAATAAACTGGCCACAAGTAGGGCTAGGCTAGGGATTAAAATGCTATTTCCAGCCACCAGAGCAGTGGGTTCTGGAACCCTCCCAAGAGGAGTAACGGGAACAAACAGTCCAAGTGGGGATTTAAGACAAGGACTTTTCAGTTTATGAAAGAGATTATTTGACATGGTACCAGAGGACTGGACATAAGACCCAGGAACCCTCTTTTAAAATTACATTTCCATAAACTGAGCCACTGTGGCCAACTTGGTCTTTGTCTTCTTGTCTGAAAGTGCCCCCGCAGGGCCCAGTTAGTGACAAGTAGGATGGCAGCCTTTATGCTATAGGTACCTATTAAACAGAACCAGACTCACCCATATGCTCAAGACAAAAAGCATAGACTCTTGCTTTAATAGGCACTCTAGCCATTGATCCTGGCACAACATGCAAGGAAATCATGTTCAAGCCACTCATGGCCCCTTAGGTGCTTTGCCAATGGACCTCTAGTGCCAGCATACAAACTGTTCTTCCAGAGGTGGGTGCAGAACTCCCTTCAAAGGTAGCCTACATCAAACCCTAGGGCTGAGCATCTCTCAGACATGCCAGCCTCTAAGAACTCACTACTCTTTCATGAAATCCTGTTAGTCAAGTACTCAGAGGAGAACTCTGCACTGCAGGTGCTGTCTGGAACAGCCACACAAGAACTACTGGCCAGCTTAACAAGGCCTTTTGGACAAGTAGAATTAAAACCCAAGTGACAAAAATGACAGAACACAAAAGAAATATTCAGGTTTAGCAGAATCTCCTCATACTAAAACTGAAATTTTCATACAGCTTTGGGCTCTGTTGCAAAAAGTAGTACTTATGAAGACAAAAGCAATAGGTCAAACTTCTTCAGCTCTGAAAATAGATGCATTGGAGGGAAAAAAGCCTGACAGGTCCTGATTGATAGCCATGCTTGAGGGAAGCTGTTTGAGGAAAACTGCTGCAGCAAAGGCTGCAGGGAGTAACTGTTTGAAAACCCTGCTGCGGCAGAAAAGGCACATGTGGCTGCTAGAGCAGGAGATGGACATGGCTAATTGACTGGGGAAGTTTAGCAGAGATGAAATTAATGCAAAGAGCTCAGAGCCCAGGCGTGCAATTCTCTTAACAAGGGAAGGAACCATTCGGCTGGAATTGCAATCCATTTTCAGGTCAGAGCCTTTCCCAAAGGCAGAGTGCTCACCCCTCATCTGTTCCTCTTCTTCTGTTCTGAGGGGTACATGGAGGAGAAGGTAACTGGAAACAGCAGTCTGGGAAATACATTGTCCTTTGAGGGCCAGCCAGGTTTCAACTTTGCATGGTGAGTGTGTTTTGCAGTGACGAGTTCAGAAAATGTGTCAGGAGACAGCCTCTTCTAACCCTAGAACTTTGTGGATAAGTTAGTTGTGGAAACAAAACCAGAAAGTTAATAATAGGGGAGAAGGGAATTTACTTTCAGATCTACTCAGCAGAATAAGCACCTGATTCAGATATGTTTGCAATCTGGTCAGATGAGAATGCCAGGAGTTAGTTACTGTGGAATCACACCAAAAACACACAAAAATATAAATTCAAACAACTTTTTTTCTTTTAAGTAAAGCTGACTGCAGGAGAAGATAGGAAAGATACAAGCACAAACCACAGACCAGATGACACAGATGATCTTACACAGTGATGTGCTGCCAACGTTTTGATAAGTAGCACCCACGACTGTATTCCATTCAGCTGGTGTCTCTTTTTCCTCAGTAAGAGAGGACTAGATCTGGGAACTTCTTAATTTCCTCTGCCATTTTAACAAAGGGACTTTAAATACATTTTAAATATACATATTTACAAGCAGACATGTAACACTCTTCTCACGCTGATGACTCTGAAGTTGTACTGAACAGACTGGTGCACAGCATTTATGTTTTGAAATGCAAAAGTAGTTGACACTTGGTTCATTTCCATGGTAAAGTCTTTGCATCCCAAAAATGCCTTTATCAGCTCTGGGCAAAAATCACTGTCATTAGGGATGATATAACAATAATTTTTGGGGAACTTCTTCCATCAGAACCAGACAGACAGTCTTAATTCACTTTTCCACTCTTCAGTTTGGTCATGAAAGCGCTAACAGGGAAAGATTCCCACTCCCAACACATCACTCTTAGACTCACGCTCAATGCCAAAAGCAAACCAATGTTGAGTCAGTGGTTGATGGTGTGACTAGTGTGACCATCACCAAGTCAGACAGTGCATGCCATTCTTCCCACAGAAGAATGGAGGAAATTACGCCACAAAGGGGACTATGATGCTTAATTAAAGCATGATTATAAAGCGTTTTTCTGGCACAAAAGTGACCCATACTTTACATTAAACAACATACTTTTTCTAATTCTTTCATGCTCGAATCTCCTGTAATCCTCATTGCAGAATATGTAAAGAGGAAATTCCAGATGGGAGAAATTTTATATAGCTCCTTTCTGCCCAGTTTGAAGAAATTTCACTTGGTAGAGCTACTCACAGAAGGCCAAGCTAGGTTTTTGCAGGTAAAGAGAGACTTTCCTTTAGACCTGTATTTATACATAAGAAGTTAACTATATTTTAGCATCATTCAGGCCAGTCAGGCTGAGAAGAGAAGCCACTAGAGTTAAACCTGACTGTAGCAATGAGTTCATGACTTATCTATGTCATACAACAAGTCAGGGGGCAGATTTAATTTAGTAGGCACTCATCTGCCATGCTGCAACCACAGAACAAAGCTGCCCCTCCCTGTGCATAGAGGCAAGTCACTGAAATGAGTCTTGCTCCAAGACAGCCCCAAAATGCATCACCTCATAATCCCCATCCACCTCCAAAACCCTCAGGTAGACCATAGAGAGTCCATCCTTCCAGTCCAGAAGTCATTGCAGCCTCTCTTCCTCATCCTGTATGAGGGACCTGAAACAAACCGTTCATTTTGGGAAATGACTCAGGAAGAGCATTTGAGGAAGCAGAGCAGCAAACACCTAAGGTGGATATAAATCCAGATAAAGTATTATAACCATTAAAGGGTTGCTGCTCCCTGAAGGTTGGCAAAACGAAGAGAGTTAATTAAAAGCAATCTCCACACAGTGCTGAGCCAGCCTGCCCTGATAAATCAGCAGCCAGGATTGCACTCATAGAGGTCAATGGGGGAAAGAGGTTGGGAGGCAGGGGAAAGCAAGGAGAAGATAAAACATTTAGCTGAGACTACTGACAAAAACAAATCGGATCTGATGACAGAAAATGGAGAAGAGTTTTCAATGTATTTCCCCCACCAACACTATTTTGTTAGATTTTGACCGTGGGAATGCCCATTTGCCACCAACATATCACCAGTAACCGGGCTGGGTTCCCATTCATTTGTATCAGCACAGGAGGAGAGAGAAGCCTTTGGGGCCCCATCCTGCCTGTGGAGGTATTAACATCATTTTCATCCACATGCCACGAGATCGCTGAAGGGTAACATCACCAACATTACCAGAAACATCATTTTTGGAGAAGCACATCCTAAAAATGAAAGGATCAGCCAGATATGATGAAGCAGTAGAAGTTCCCATCATCAACCCTCACCCATGACATCTCACATGCGTCCCAATTTGTACCGCCCCATTTATAAAAGGTACTAATCTCTAAATTAAAATTGTGCTCCTGATTTAATCCACATTTCACATCCATAGGTATTTGTTAATGAACTAAAAACTTCGAGGATAAACAATCCATCGAAAACACAAAAACCTACAGTCTTCAAAGCAGCTTTTAGTAGTTCAGAAAAAAAGGCAAAAGCAATCAGGGTAAGCTCGTAGATACAAGTGGGTTCGTGACATGATTTCTGATATTGGACACTGGGTAGTGAGTTTTCTGAACACTCAGGAGAGCAGTCTCACACGATACCCACCAAAGGAGTTTAGCAGTAAAATACCTTTATGAACCTCCGTTTCCATTATGCCCTATTCAAACTGCACAGGTTTTAAAATAATCATAAACATAAAATGTATTTGTCCTCATCATTGACTAAACATAGTCTTTCAGGAAACAATATTGAGACCAAAATATTGAACAGTCACAAATCCATGGATTACTTTCTTCAAAACTGTTCTTGAAATGGAAGTGGAATGAAGATATAGACATGACTTTTCCCTTGAAGAAATAATACTAACTTTGTGCCTCCACAATGAGTTTCCTTTTCGAAGTGTTCACTGGATAGTGAATTATCTGGGCTATAACTCCAGCCATTTTGATTTTTCTCTCAACTCTTTGACTAGTCATGTTAGGTTGTAGATCCACAGGAATACTAGAAACTCCAAAGGTCCTAGAAGAAGACCAAAAACTTCACAGCCCTGTGACACAAAGCACTAAACTGGTGTTCACTTACTCTTCTAAAACACGAAGAGCACCCAAAACATTTTCAAGAGGGAATTTTGTTCCAACAGCCATAATCTATCTTCCTGTGGCTCTCATGAAGCCAACTCAAAGCATAAAAGCAGCATAAGCACTGTACTTTGCATTTTGGCAGAAGTAGCATGCCCGCATCTGATCAGATCAAATCAGCCCTGCCAGATGATGCGGTAGGGCAGGCTGGAATTAACCAACTCAGGGCATGGCCTTATTTCACTGCTCTGCACCTGATTTTCTTTGCACTGTCCAACCTATCCAGATTTTTGAGAACTAAAAGGCAGGAAGCATTAAACCATGTGTTGGTAGAAAATTTAGCACAATGTCTTAACAAAGGCTTTGTATCTTGTACCACAAACAGGAATCTGAGCAAAAACAAGGGGGAGATACTATAAGTTACACAGAGTTCCTTTCTTTTGCACACTAAAATTTCATATATGTTACAGTTGGAATTTTATATTCATTTATGAAAATGTTCAGAATGCAAGTAGAAAGTTACCAGACTTATAGAACTCACAGTTTTGTGTGAATAAAGAGATGATCCTCAGGTTGGATCAGTTTTGTCACAACAGACTGTGACATTAAATATCACTTCCAGCCTTTCTCACCAGAAGAACACTGATGTAGTCAGTGTCCCCATCCACACCTGAGCAGAAGACTCTCTCCCAGCTACAGCTCAGCAGAACATGAAATTAATGCATTAGGATTTGGCAAGCACACGCTGCTGATCACAGCCACCTAGTGCACACTCATCAGTACCTGTCCCTCCCCTGCTCTTGCTGCTCCACTGGCTCGCTGTGAAGCCTCTCCTCAGACAAGGCTGGAGTGCCTGTAAAACCTTCCATGCAGCTGGAATCGTAACTCTCTGACCGCACCTGGCGCAGGCAGGTAACCTGAAAACTGAGACACGTGCTGACATACTCCTGCTATTCCCACACTGGAGAGGATGGTGGGGTGAGAAGGATATTTGCCAGCAACCGCTGAGACACTGCATTATTCTTTTCTGAGATATCTGCTGGGAATCTGTGGTTAAAATATGCTCTGCTGGGAAATAAACTATATACAATGACTAAAAAAAAAAGTATCACACTTCAAATAATTTAACCTATTAAAGAAAAATAATGATTTAAAATTTTTGGTATTCATGCATTCACTTACCATATTTGTGTTATATGTCACATGTCAGTTTGGACAGTAAAAACACACTATGCAGTTCTTTTCTTTCTTTTGAAATAAGAAAGAAGAGAACCACTTCTCATGCACTTGTCCAGCGTATATGGGTTTGTTCCACAAATTGTAGAGAAATTTTTTAAAAAAGAAGCACTACCATCTAAAAATTTTTGTTTTTTAAGAAGGAAAGTAGTCTTAAAGTATGATTCCTTTTAGACTGTATTGATAACTTTCCTTTTAAGAAACAAACCAGTGCAAAAACTGAGACCTGGACTAAGGAAGTGATTAACACTCCTCAGTCTCTGCATCCTGGGCAAAATTGCCAGGCAAAGCAAGAAGAGCAGCACAATCCTAATGAAGCCCTCAGAACAGGCCTCAAGCAACTTTGCCTTGGTGCTGCTTGTCTGCACATGGGAGTATGTCACCCCAGACAGGGAAACCTCAGATCAGAGGTTGGTGTCTCCAAGGGAAAAAACATCAACTCCCGGAACAGATTCATTCCACTCCTACAAGTCCTCGGGGATAAACAATACTGGAATGGTTCTTGCTCAAGGCAACATCACATACAGACAACACAGTGATGAGCCCAGAATAAATACCAAGATTGTAAAATTGATCTACTGAGCAAAGAAATTCAGCTCTAACATGAAAGACGAACCAGAGTGAGAAAATTCCAGATTCGGCAAATTACAATGCTAAAAGAAGGTTTATTCACAGCCAGTGGGGGCTTTGGAATGCCCCATTTCAGGACAGAAGAGGTACAGCAAACTGTCATTAGCTGCAGAAGACAGACACCCAAGATGGACAAAGTCTGCTCTTGAGAGCAACCTTCAAATACCACGCTTCCAGTTTTAGGAAAGCAGAGGAGGAAATCAATTTTCATTAGGCTCCGCAAAGATGAGCCACATTACCTTCCCCATGACTCAGACTGACACAGACCCCCACTTTGCTTTGTGTACCTGACTTCTGTGTAAAGTATTCCCACTCGGACACTGTGAATCCTATCTAATGGGCATCATGCATCCAGCCCAGTCCATGTGTGCCTACCTTGAAATTATAACTCTCTCAAAAAAAATCACACCTTTTGGGCCTCTGTAGAAGAACCCAGGTAGCTCAATATTGCTTTCACACACCAGAGATAATATGTTTTAAAAACTTTTTTTTCTGTGGCAATTTTGAAACACAACCTCCATCTATCCACACTACTAGACAGACTGTGAAAGACTGAAAGACCAACAAAACAAAATTACAAAAGCACTGCAACAACTAATCATGCATAAGTGAGTGGTAGAATCAGACATAACACTGTAAAAAGCAACGTGCCATTTATCAGAGCCTCTCGTATTCAAAACCAGTGTATCCTCAGGTCTTCTTAACTTGCCTTTTCTGCCTTCCAATCACTTTGGTTTTATGCTTATATTTCTCGGGGTAAACACAGTAACATTCATACTGTTTTCTCTGAAAGTTGCTGCTGAGATATTAGAAAATATGGTTTTCCTGTGGACAACAGTTTTGTTTTGAAGTGTGTCACATTAGGGCTCGTTGATGTTTTTAAGCAACATCATAGCCACACTGAAATTACAGTAGAGATTTTGGTACATGATTTAATGTGCCCAACAAACCCTATTCTCTCAAGCAGAAGAAAATTCCCTTTTGCGAGGCCACATTAAAATCACCTCCACATCACTTGTAAACACTGAACTGGCAACCTGTCTATTTTATTACTTCCACCTGCTGAAATCAGCATTGCACATTATACTTTCACTTTAATATTAAAAATCAGCAACCAGATGCTTTTGCAACAACACCCACCAAAAAAAAAAAAAAATCAGTCTTCATCAGCACTTAATCAGGATATAGGGCTGTTTCAGGGATGTGTAATGGGATACAGGACCTTCCAGTTAAGAGTCCCCAGCCTGAGTTCAAGCCAGAGTAACCACTAATGAAATACTCCTGCCGCACAAGACCCCAAGATCCACACTGGTCTCTTGCCAATGTGAAAGAGGGATGCAAACACAGACCATTTCTTCACAGGTGTCTCATGACACAGAATTCATCATCACAAGGAAGGTCATTTGGCAGCCCAAAGGTCCGAGTTGGCCGTCAAGGCAATTTTATCTGAGAAGGTACAGCAATTGAAAACCCAACTGCTGCTGTGTGTTTGCAGTGGGAATGCAGAGACAGGGCAGGCCTGGTAGATCGGCTCTAGCACTGTGCACACAAATCTGTGATGATCTCCTCCCCAAACACCTGGCAGAGAATAAGTGTCCCCAAGCACGCCAAAGTTATCCAACAACGCAGTCAGCATAGAAGTGAGCTAGCCTAGCAGCTGAGCCTGAGTTAGCTTCTTTTGTCCCCGAGGCTGTCCTGAGCAAAAGGGAGAGCCCTAGCACTGCTAAACAGCCCTCTGGTGAGTGTCCCGGCAGAGCACTATACCGCATGGGGGATCGCACACCTGGAAGGGCAACAACCTAACCTGTGTTCCACTTAGTGCGTTTAACTGGCAGCCTGAAATAAAAGTCATTCGTGGGAGTAAAGACAGAGAAGGGGTGGGAGGAAACCAGCTCTGCTTCTAGACAAGACTGTGTAAATTACAAGGCCTTAATTACATTACGTGCATTATGGTACCATATGCACATCACTAATAAGGCAGAGATGGAGGAAATGGGACTAAATGCTAAAACTGGAAGTTGAATGCCTGCATTCTAGACTTCATCTTTTAGAGAGATTCTGAACCACTTTGTCCTAGTTTAGCCATCCATAAAACAAAGGTACTAATCCTTTCTTCACAGGGGCATTGAGAGGTTTAATTAATTAATGTTTACAACGTCCATTGAGATTTCTGACTGACATTTGAAGTAATTCAGAATACTTTTTAAATGTATTTGTTTCTTCTACTGCACCACTCAATGTCTTCATATTAAAATATCCAAAGGAGAAGAAGATGGAAACAAAAAATATGGAGATACATACACAAACTGGTGGGGACAAAAAAAACACCAACAACAAATTCAGCACTTTGAATCCGCTTCGGTCCCATCAGAGCTGTCAGAGTACTGCCATTTCTACAGATGAAGAAGCATGTGCTTGTCCAAACACCTGCCACCTTTACCTTGTAGATCTGTTAACCTTGGATCTCAGGTATAGGTATTTTTGTCTGTAGCACCGTGTTGGTAAATAACAAGCTAATAAATGGCAGAAATGAAAGGCAGTCATGTCAGGTTAACGGGTTCACCAGAGGAAGTGAAGGGGAGAAGAGCAAAGTGAAAGCACCAAAAGAGAACCAGAAAGTGATAAGAGAGTGCTGGACAGAGAAAGAGGCAAGTTGAGTAGGGAGAAACCAATTATTAATAAGGGACTCCACGCACCAAGCTATTCTATGAAATGCATTCCCACAGATGCACAGGTACTGGAATACATTATTCAGAGAGACTAGTCTAGCATGAACAAGGCCACATGTGCATCCAAGTGCCAGCGACAAACTGAATATTGGATACTCTTAAACGCACAAGCACACACAAGGAGCTGCTTGATACCTGAGCCCGGATTTCTCAGTCCCTACATTGTCCCCCATTTCGGAGCAAAACCTTTGTGTGGCCGGTTTCTGTAGGGGGCGTTTGTGGGTTCTGAGATACAATCAAAACGCAGACAGAGGAAATGCAAATGTCATTCAGCTCCCGTTCATTGTCAGGAAGGACACATGAGGATAAAACACTGTGCCCTGCATCCCTTCCCTGTTATGTGTCCTACTGCTTTTGTCCTAATTTATCCCATGTATAATTTATTTACATGTGTATTGTTTCCCGATCAGCAACTTTAAAGAATAAGTGAAAATTATAAAATGTTTTATTAAACAAGTTGTCAACAAAATTACGGATGGTGTCAGACAGCCAGTACCAATTCTGCTTCCTCCACATAGCCTTAGTACTTTAAAAGGCACACAGAGAAAAGCGAACCCAGCACTTGATGTCTATTGTTTCCTCCTCTCACACCCCCCAGGGGCGAGGGGAGGAGAAGGGAGCTAATTATAAATGGCCTCATCCTGTCCTCCCCGACTTTAGCAGGAGCGGGACCGGGCCCCGATTCATTTCGGCGCTCGCAGCCCCTCGGCGGGATGCGCCGCGGCCGCCGGGAGCCCCACGGTGCCACCAAGTGCGAGCGAGGCGGCAAGGTCCCGTCCGCCGGCGGGGCGGGNGGACGCTCGGACTTCTTTGATGAACCCCCTGCAACTGCGCTCCCCTCTCCCCGCGGATTTCTATATCCGAGAGGGCGAGTAAACGAGAGCAAAGGTTTTCCTGCCAGGACGGAGCAGGAGAGCTGATAAATATGTCAGCACCCCTTCCCAGCTCGAGGCTTTCCTTTCCCCTCCGGATCGCAGAGAGACAGCGGCAGAAATCCTGGAAAAACCTTCAAGTGTTTTTCCAACTCCAGCCGGAGAGGCTCGAGTCGGG